>SJYC01142296.1:0-14879 GCA_006408675.1 Madoqua kirkii
AACTTTATTTTCCCAAAAAGATGTTGGATTCTTCTAAGTAGAGAATAATGGGTTTATTGGAACATAACCCCACTATAAGTCAACTTGCAATGGGTTTATTGGGACATAACTTCACTGGAAAGAAAAATCCAGAGAGAGTACTTAGTAATTTAATGAGAATATAAGCTACCTCCAATACACCTAGTTGAATGCAAAACGTGTCCTAATTTTTAAGTTACTCTATTTGTTATACTCCGTTTAAATGTGAAATAATGTCTACAAGACTTGATTTTGCCTATTCAAAATAAATGTTTTCTTTTTTCTGGTTACACAACAAATATTGCATAATTTTTGGCTTAGAATCCATTTCAAATTGTCTTCTAAATGGCCCAATTCTTTCCATTTTTATTTAATTCAGACTTTGCCAAAACTAAGCCAACCTGACTGTTTCAGAATAGGCTCCTTATTCAGGCTTTCCTGATTTGAGAACGATTTGAATATTTTCTATGGGAATTACGAGGTAAGACTTTTAACTTCCAGACGACTTCATTCAAATGGTGAAACCTGTGACTGGGGCTGTTGGATGATACGGAAACCATGCTATAGGGAAATGACAGCCTTACTGGGAAGCCAAACAGACCAGCGGTGCTGAGAAGTGGAGGAAAGAAAAGGCCTGGCCTCTGAATTAATGATTAGACTTTTCAATAGTTTTGATCAAATTATACCTTAGATTTGTCAGGTAAATGGTTCCTCTTTATATTTATTACTGCTATTGTTACTTCACTTGCTTAAGCTAGCTTGAGTTGGAATTCAATTATTTGCAACACTATTTTGACTAATGCAAAATTCAAAGAGAGATAAAATTATTAAGATAATCTAAAATGACAAAATAGCATTGATAAAGTGATAAGATATATATTACCTTTATCACAAAGTATGAAAAAATAATCTCATATCCAGAGATATGCAGGTTCAGGCCTCTAAACTGAGATCATCTTTCTACAAAATATATTATTATTATTGTTTATTATTGGAATCTATAAGATGTACCAGCAGTAAGACTGATTGAGATCTAAATTCAAGCTAACTCAGAGATGAGGATCCTTTGGGAACTCAGGTGGTTATCTCTATTCAAATTTAAAGTAACCAGTGACGTTGAGAAATCATTAAATAGTCTAAACTTGTTTGTCTACAAAATGATAGTAACAATATTTGCATCTTAGCATCATTTTCAGGACTTGATGAGCTAATAAATGCAAAAATCTCTTGGCACAATTTCTGACAGCATAAGCAAAACAAAATAAATTAGTATTATATTTTTTCCTAACTAATGAATCAGTGTTCTATCAAATAAGATGGATCAAGTAGAAAGATTCCAGTTCTGATAGAGAGAGTGGAGAATTATCAAGAAATAAGCCAGTCCTAAGGACTGGCTTCACACACGGTTGCTATAGTTATTAAGTCATGTGTGACCCCATGGCCTGTAGTCCACCAGGCTTCTCTGTCCATGGGATTTCCCAGGCAAGAAAACTGGAGTGGGTTGTCATTTCCTCTTCCAGGGGATGTTCTTGATCCAGGGATCATATCCACATCTGCACTAGCAAGTGAATTCTTTACCACTGAGCCTCCAGGAAAGCCCAGCTTTGCACAACACAATGAGGGGGTAAATAAAATAAAGCTGCCCAGGTGGCATCTAAAACAGAGTCCTACAGAAGCTCCCTGAGACTGAGGGCAGTTAGGTAAATTCTGGATCTGAATTGCTGGTGCATGAGAGTCTTTAAAACATTTATCTGTGTGCTGAGGCAGATCCATGCACTCTATTGAATAGAAGTCAGGGTTTTTCCTGTAAAGTGGCTCATTAGACATAGGCATTGAGAAAGACCAGAAATGTAGGCATTGAGAAAGACCAATGAAAAGCTGCCCATCACCCCAGAATGCATACACAGAAAGCCGGCACCACTGCTAAGGAAACGGACCTATTGATTTGATGAACTGTGTGAAGAGAAGACTATCAATTTTCTCTCCTGCCTCTACTCCCAGGAGAGCATTTATCCCCTAGAAATGACTGGCTGAAGACAAACAAGCGGTAACAGTTCTAATTGGACTTTAGTTCCCATTCAAGGAAACAAAGAAAAGAAGTTGGTCCTCATGACTTAACCCCCTCTCAAAAGATACAGATTACAATCTTCCACCATCCTCTATTAGTCACTTGAACTCAGGTCATTTTGGATATTTGAGCCCTAGTGTCTTCCTTCCGTCAGAATGAAGCTTCCCCAAACCAGTTTACCAGCCTCCAAAGCTGTTATCCTGGAAGTTCAAGATTACATTTCATCGGCTTCTTCATTCTTTATTCAAAAAAAGTAGTATGCTTTATCATTATTAAATCAACAGATGTACACTGATTACAAATCTAAAATCTAATCCAGATTAGGAATGAAAAGAATTGTTTTGCTTTGTTCATTGACCATTGAAAAGCTGTCTTTAATTCATATACTAAAAAAAGAAAAAAAATGTTTTGAGTGAAAGCACTCACAACTATTTGTACTTTCCCCTTTGGAAATGTGATCACTGAAATCACAGATATCCTTAACCACAAGCTGTGACTTTTCTACTATCCAAAGTTGAGGTCCACAGCTATGAGATAACATGTCAGGACTCCTTTTAACACTTCACTTCAAAATATAAGCTCTGGCAGGTGTAAGTCATTCCTCTGGGAGCACAGATTAACCAGATTTGGGATATTCAGAAAAAGCACAAGTTTGAGACTTGTGTTGTATTTTTTCACTGCACTTTATGTTTGAATTTTAAAAGTCCTTATGTGCAAGAAGTTTCTACTGTTTTACTAGAAAAGTTTTTTTAGATATGGCTATCTTAGCTTATTCCAAATATCTTGTAAGGGGAAAGTCAGTGTCACTTTCTCTTTGAGAGATGAGCTCTAAATTTGGGAAGAAATGCCATTAAAATATATAACTCTAGTATTGCAATTGATTAAAATGAAAAAGCAAAATAGACATCAAACAAAGAAACGTTCTGGTATATTCTTGAAGTGGAAATGTCAGGGGGCATTGAAAAGCCATCCCAATTATCCTGAATACAGGATGGTCTGTCTTTATTTCACTATCAGTGGCCAAGGTAGCATGGGCAGATGTCTCAGCTTGATGGCTCAAACCACGCTTCTTAATGGGCTGGCTCTGGGTCCATTGAATTTTGTCACTTTACAGGCTATTCGGGTGTTATTTGCCATCAATTCTCTTTCTCAGTGTCTTTGCCCGCTCCCCTGGCCCTGTGTCTTCATCTCTCCATGCTGTACATATATACGAGTTCATCAAATCCCTATCAACTCCAGGGCAGCCCAATCTGGCACCTGAAGAGCATGTTCAGATGCTACACCCTGAAGCTTGAAAACCTTTTAGTTAGTGCCAGAGCTCTTATTAAGCCAACCAAATTGTTCCAAATTATATCTACCAGGGGCGCAAAAAGCTAGTGGTGAGGGATCCACATGACATTTTTGTGTGATACTGAATTTTCTGCAGTTTTACTTCACTTTTCATAATCAATCTCTTCCACATGCCTATAATTGTTAACCTTCCAGTCATAGATTTCACCTTGTCACCAATTTGAAAAATTTGTATGGACAAAAGGCAGTGCTGGACAGAAATAAGAGAAGGCAAAGGTAAACCAAAGGGTTTTCAAAAAGAAAGTACTTCCTTGAATGTAAACCAAGAAGACCATCCCAGGTTCAAGGGGAAATTATTCTGTTTAGATAATTGTTGTTTTGACATTGTAGAGCTTCCCAGGTGGCTCAGTAGTACAGAATCCACCTGCCAATGCAGGTGATGCAGGAGATACAGGTTCGATCCCTGGGTCAAGAAGATCCCCTAGAGGAGGAAATGGCAATCCATTCACATATTCTTGCCTGGAAAATCCCATGGACACAGGAGCCTGTTGGGCTAGAGTTCATAGGGTTCCAAAGAGTCAGACATGACTGACTGACTGAGTGCACATGCAAGCACGCATGTAAGTTTTGACACTGCATTCTACAGTTCAGTGCAGTTGAGGTGCTCAGTCATGCCCGACTCTCTGCTACCCCATGAATCGCAGCACGCCAGGCCTCCCTGTCCATCACCAACACCCGGAGTTCACTCAGATTCACGTCCATCCAGCCAGTGATGCCATCCAGCCATCTCATCCTCCGTCGTCCCCTTCTCTTCCTGCCCCCAATCCCTCCCAGCATCAGAGTCTTTTCCAATGAGTCAACTCTTCGCATGAGGTGGCCAAAGTACTGGAGTTTCAGCTTTAGCATCATTCCTTGCAAAGAAATCCCAGGGCTGATCTCCTTCAGAATGGACCGGTTGGATCTCCTTGCAGTCCAAGGGACTCTCAAGAGTCTTCTCCAACACCACAGTTCAAAAGCTTCAATCCTTCGTCACTCAGCCTTTTTCACAGTCCAACTCTCACATCCATACATGATCACTGGAAAAACCATAGCCTTGACTAGACAGACCTTAGTTGGCAAAGTAATATCTCTGCTTTTGAATATACTATCTAGGTTGGTCATAACTTTTCTTTCAAGGAGTATCTTTTTATTTCATGGCTGTAATCACCATCTGCAGTGATTTTGGAGCCCCCAAAATAAAGTCTGACACTGTTTCCACTGTTTCCCCATCTATTTCCCATGAAGTCATGGGACCAGATGCCATGAACTTCATTTTCTGAATGTTGAGCTTTAAGCCAACTTTTTCACTTTCCTCTTTCACTTTCATCAAGAGGCTTTTTAGTTCCTCTTCACTTTCTGCCGTAAGGGTGGTGTCATCTGCATATCTGAGGTTATTGATATTTCTCCTGGCAATCTTGATTGCAGGTTGTGCTTCTTCCAGCCCAGTGTTTCTCATGATGTACTGTGCATATAAGTTAAATAAACAGGGTGACAATGCTCATATGTAGGGAAAAACTAACAAGTATCATTTGCTGTGTATTTAAAACTTTGGTTGATGCTGTGAGTGATATAAGGTACTTATGAAATAAACACTCTGTGATAGCTCATAATCTGGTTTGGCTCAATTTTAAAATATGCCAACACTTAAGAAAAAGAATAAAACTATATTAATCCTATTCAACTTTGCATAATACAAACTATACATACCTGTCTCTTATACACATCTTAAAAGAAAAATAATTGTAAATGCTTGCAATAGAAGAACTGTTTTGTTAAATAGTAAAAAAAAAAAAAAAAGTTAATATAGCAAAGCCCATGTGTGAGGATCATGGGAGTAGTTGTATTCTGATTATTAATGGTTTTTCTTTTTAGGGCACAGCTTTGAGTTTTGAGAATTTAACTATTTCTAAACCCAAAATGTAAAAGTAGTACCAGTTTCAAATTTCTCAAAGAATCAGCTCTTAGCTCTGAGTATCATGGGAAAATCTGCAAATGAAGATCACTTTTGTACAAGCCTTCTTAGACAGCAAATTACCTTGATAAAATGTGTATCAGGGAAATATTGATAAGAAAGCAACATAACTGGACTGGATATTTTGTTATGATTTCTTAAAATTATAAATTTAGAAATAAAAAATGTAAGGGTGACAATGCTCATATGTAGGGAAAAACTAACAAGTATCATTTGCTGTGTATTTAAAACTTTGGTTGATGCTGTGAGTGATATAAGGTACTTATGAAATAAACACTCTGTGATAGCTCATAATCTGGTTTGGCTCAATTTTAAAATATGCCAACACTTAAGAAAAAGAATAAAACTATATTAATCCTATTCAACTTTGCATAATACAAACTATACATACTGCATTTGCTTAGAAGTAAGATACAAGAAACAACAAGAGAATTCCCCCAGATTTCATGGTGGTATTTAAAAGGGTCCTGAAATAATGATATAATTTAAAAAGAGGGGAGGGAAGAATTTTTTAAGTGATTTTAGCCTTTTTAAGACTAGAAAACCCAATTGAGCCTGCAGTACTTCGAGAAAATAAACAAATATTGTTTCCAGTTGTTACAATTGAGGTAACTTTTTACACAGTCAAGGAAAACTAATACACAAATGACAGTGTCATTATGAATATAGTAGACACATATAGTACCTAGATTTTGGAATCTTTTTTTTTATTTTTTTAACTTTTTAAAAAATTTTTTAATGTTTTTTTTTTTATTTAATACTTTTTTAAGTTAACATATTCACTGTCATTGAGGAAATATCCTCACATGAATTTTTGTTGCCACATGTCATCTTCCCAACTAAGAGTGCACTGTGACACATTCAAGAAAATCCCATCTGTTACTTTTTTTCTGGATTTTGTATCTCAAGTAGAGTAATAATGTTTGGAACCAAGCAATCTTGAAGCATGCATGTTTACAATCTATCACTTTGACTCTGAATTATATAATTTCAATATTATTTTTTAAACCATGTTATTTTTGTTGATGATGATTATTTTTGCTGAGTTCTTATCATTTTCAATTAATATAAATTCCCATTCTCTGATATGAAATAAAAGAGGGCTGTGTCTGTAACCTTTGATGTGTGTGTGCCAAATATTGAAAGCTCCAGAGTCCCTTTAATCACTGAGGATCTGCAAAACGACCCACTAAAAATGTCACTGTGTCTATAGAACAAACCCAGGGCTCCTAAATATTGCATACAAATTAACTTTTGAAGCTTGTATAGATTTCCTTGCCTAGGGAATCTGCAAACCCAATGCCTGTATGATGTATCTTTCTTACTGGTTCTTAAACAGGAGAAAAGATTACTCCTAAGATTGTGGTAACATTGTTCCCCATGCTTGCTGGTTATACATTCTAAATATCTTCATTTAAACTGTAGCTAATTTAACTTAATTTCTTTGATGACTAGGTTTACTATACCAGTAGACGTCTGCATATTGGTCTATAAATAGCCAGCATCACAATTCTTAACAGAAAATGAGCATCTCTTTCTCCTAGTCCTCTGAAATCTTTCGCAGAACTGCAGTGATTCCGTTTGTTCAGTACTTAGCAAGAACAGCGCCAGGAAGAAGACATAAATTTCTTCTGAGTCTAGTTGTTTTTCTTTTTCCAGATCTTTCAGTCTGAGCTGAACATATAATCTAACGAATTTCTATGCTTAAATGCAATACTTAAGTGAAAATGAAAAGTTATAAACATTTTTAAAAGAACATCTGTCCTATGCATACAGGGTAATTAATCTCCTACTTTTGGGTATAATGAAAACTCTGGCATTTATAATTAGAACATTCTGGATCTGAATTCTAGCTTTCTCACTGAACTGTGTGATCTTGAACTAGAATTTTACAGTTTTCGATTCTGTTTCTCAGTGCCCAGACATGACTACTAATAATTTATGCTTAAAAAATAAACATTACTTGTCTGCATTTGCTTTAAATTTGCAGGTGGGATTTGCCTTAGTCCTAGCCTCAATAGAGTCATATGCTTTAGATCCTCATCCCTCTTGTGTTATTCTGTTACAGAGAGCAGATTTATAATGTTCAAGGTATAGAAACGTGGCTAATAATATTAGAAAAGTGAACTGAATTCCTAGATAGAGAAGCATTGGGAAAGTAATAACAATTGCACTGGAATCTTACAGTTCAAGTACCCAGTTGATATCTTAGAAGATAAATGACCTTGGATGCATTGTTGATTTTTTTTGGAAATCATCTTCCTTGTTTTAAAGAAGGTGGAATGTGATGGTGAATGGAAAATCTATTTGAAAAGCAGAAGTCAAATACAAATCTAAGACCTAATTTTAGTTGCTGATAATATCATCTGTTAAATTTAAGTTCAGTTCAATTCAGTTACTCAGTCGTGTCTGACTCTTTGTGACCCATGGACTGAAGCACGCCAGGCCTCCCTGTCAATCGCCAACACCTAGAGTCCACTCAAACTCATGTCCATCTAGTCAGTGACGCCATCCAACCATCTCATCCTCTGTAATCCCCTTCTCCCACCACCAGTCTTTCCCAGGATCAGGGTCTTTTCAAATGAGTCAGCTCTTCGCATCAGGTGGCCAAAGTATTGGAATTTCAGCTTCAACATCAGTCCTTCCGATGAACACCCAGGACTGATCTCCTTTAGGATGGACTGGTTGGATCTACTTGTAGTTCAAGGGACCCTCAAGAGTCTTCTCCAACACCACAGTTCAAGAGCATCAGTTCTTCGGCACTCAGCTTTCTTAAGCTGCTCAGTAATAATTCTATCACGTGCAACTTCTTTTAAGTTTTACTAACCTTGGTTGTTGGTAAACTGCTGTCCAATATTCCTGTTCTTCAATAATTCTCTGTTGAATTATAAGAGCACAGGATGCGAGAGGGGGCTGCCCAAAGAGGAGCCACAGCTCATGGTCTTTGCAGCTGCCCAGGTCTATACTCCTGGTCCCTGCTCATGGAATGAGAACGGAAGCCATATGCTTGGTCCTGGGCCAAGATGGTTAAGAAACATTTCCTTAATGAATAATATATGCAGTTAACAAATATGTATCCCCTGCATTGATGAAAAAGTGACACAAATAATATGTAGCTATTCATGTGAAAAGATCTAAGAAGAAAAAGCCATCCCGTGTGTTAGGCCACAGGGGAAAGTCTTATAAAAGGGGGCCTGTGAAATCTTCTCTAATGAAGGATGAATAACTTATACAAGCAAGAGACAGATGGGGCTTGGGAAAGTGCTGGCTGATGAGAGGAAATGTTTGCAAAAAAGCTCTGAGGCATGAAGGAGGCTGGTGAGACACATTAGCCAAGGGAAGGCCAATATGTCTAGGAAGAAAAAAGTGAAGTGGAAAAGAGTGAGGCAGTAACTGTAGTAACAACCATTATGCTGATTGCTCAATTATTATTTATTTTTATAAAGTAAGGCTAGTGAGCACCATTGTAACATTTTTTGCTTTTAATATTCTTTCTATACTTTCATAAATGTATAAGAGTGACAGCGGAAAAAAACTTGGTAGCAAAAATATGAGTTTGTATAAATACACAAATAAGTATACACACATATTACAATTGTGTGCCTATGTGTGTGCTGATCTTGAAATTTAACCAGTCTAAAGATTTTGAGTTGAAACATAACCACTTTGCAAAAAAGCTCATGATGAGTAAATGTTAAATTTGTAATGTAAGAGAACTATAGAGAAAATGACAGCAGAGAGAAAAGCCAATAATTTCCTCCCAATGAGAATTTGCTAGTCTTTTTATTAGATATAAACAAAATCAGTTAGAAAAAAACATAATTAGACATTTTTATAGAATCCTCTGAATACCAGTGGCAGTTTTTAATTCAATGGTTCTGTATTTCATTAACATTGCTCACATTTTAAAATCCCAGATGACCTGGATGCACCTTTATCTCCTAGCTGAGTCCTGTGAAAAGATGTTGAAATAAAACCTGCTCAATTCTTGGACTGTTGAGTCAGTGTTAAGATTGTTCATAAACACAAAAGAAACATTCTTTATATAGCAAGAGAAGTATTTATTCTTTCTTAGGCTGACAAAGCTCTGTATATTCAGTTATGGTTTTTGACTAGTCAAGTACAGATGTGAGATTTGGACCATAAAGTAGGCCGAGCACCGAAGAATTTATGCTTTTGAATTGTGGTGCTGGAGACTCGAGAGTCCCTTGGGCTGCAAGGAGATCCAACCAGTCAATCCTAAAAGAAATCAACCCCATGATGATGCTGAAGCTGAAGCTCCAATATTTTGGCCACATGATGCCAAGAGCTGACTCACTGGAAATGACCCTGATGCTGGGAAAGATTGAAAGCAAAAGGTAAAAAGGGTGGCAGAGGATGAGATGGTTAGTTAGCATCACTGATTCAACAGACATGAATTTGAGTGAACTCTGGGAGGTAGTGAAGGATGGGGTAGCCTGGTGTGCTGCAGGTCATGGGGTCACAAAGATACAGACACAACTTAGTGACTGAACAACAAGGGCAGAATAAACATAAAAATGGTGATACTTCTCTTTCCCTGGAAGTATCCGAGTCTCTCCAACTACTTTCCAGCATCCGAAATAAAAGAGCAGGGTGCCATTTGTTCAACACAACTATTTGTTCTATAGTGAGCCAGTAGAAGTTCACATCCAACAAAGATTTCATTGTTCAATATAATTGCTTAAATGTTGGTGTAGTTTTCCTATTATGTAAACAAAGTAATCAAAAAGTAAGAATCCAAGGACACACAATTCTTAAGAGATACTTCTCTTTCCCTGGAAGTATCCGAGTCTCTCCAACTACTTTCCAGCATCCGAAATAAAAGAGCAGGGTGCCATTTGTTCAACACAACTATTTGTTCTATAGTGAGCCAGTAGAAGTTCACATCCAACAAAGATTTCATTGTTCAATATAATTGCTTAAATGTTGGTGTAGTTTTCCTATTATGTAAACAAAGTAATCAAAAAGTAAGAGATCCAAGGACACACAATTCTTAAGTTTCATTTCAGTTCAGTTGCTCAGTCGTGTCCGACTCTTTGCGACCCCATGAATCGCAGCGTGCCAGGCCTCCCTGTCCATCACCAACCCCCGGAGTTCACTCAGATTCACGTCCATCGAGTCAGTGATGCCATCCAGCCATCTCATCCTCAGTTGTCCACTTCTATTCCTGCCCCCAATCCCTCCCAGCAAGGACCAGAATAACAACACTACCAGTGAAATTAACAATTGAAGCTGAAGGCTGGGTACCAGACACTGAACATCATGGGTTAGCTCATTTCATTTTTATGACAACCATGTGAATGAACTAGAAATTTTCAGGTGGTGCTAGTGGTAAAGAAAGAGCCTGACTGCCAATGCAGGAGTTAGAAAAGATGCAGGTTCAATCCCTGGGTTGGGAAGCTCCACAGGAGGAGGGCATGGTAACCCACTCCAGTATTTTTGTCTGGAGAATCCCATGGACAGAGGAGCCTGGAAGGCTATAGTTCATAGAGTTGCAAAGAGTTGGACATGACTGGAGTGACTTAGCATGCATGCATGCTTGAATGAATGTCCTCTCATCCACATAGAGACTAAAAACTGAGTCATGGAGAGAGGCAGTGCCCTGTCCAAAATCACATCTCATTTGAACCCAAGAGTTCTGCTCCTACAGCCTATAAGTAGTTCATCTCACACTATGACTCATAAAGAAGGGGCTTCCCCATTCTCCAAAACAACAGCATGTGGAGAAAGAGAGCTGGACTTCATTTCAAATGGTGCAGGATCCTTCAATATCATTATCCTTTGTTAAACTGCAGTGTTAGCACCAAAGTGCTGGCCTGTTTTTAAATCCCAAAGGCAGATGGTTATTTTTAATACATTGACCTAATTGCATGCAGTGATCTAAGGTCAATATAAAACTCGAGAGAGAGCCCAAAGTATCAGCCTAAGTTTTTATTAAGCGGAGGGAGAACAGTCCTCTGTTCTTAAAGAGACTTTTTTAATTTTATATTTAATGGCTCCCTTAGAGCTATGGTTTTTTCAGTGGTCATGTATGGATGTGAGAGTTGGACTGTGAAGAAAGCTGAGTGCTGAAGAATTGATGCTTTTGAACTGTGGTGCTGGAGAAGACTCTTGCAAGGACACCCAACCAGTCCATTCTAAAGGAGATCAGTCCTGGGTGTTCTTTGGAAGGACTGATGCTAAAGCTGAAATTCCAATACTTTGGCCACCTGATGTGAAGAATTGACTCATTGGAATAGACTCTGATGCTGGGAAGGACTGGGGGCAGGAGGAGAAGGGGACAACAGAGGATGAGAAGCCTAGATAGCATCACTGACTCGATGGACATGAGTTTGGGTGAACTCCAGGTGTTGGTGATAGACAGGGAGGCCTGGCATGCTGCAATTCTTGGGATCGCGAAGAGTTGCCCGACTGGGCAACTGAACTGAACTGAATTGAGAGCCATCACATCCTATTGCATGCTCAGTGCTCAATCATGTCTGACTCTTTTTGCAATCCCATGGACTGTAGCCCACCAGGCTCCTCTGTTCATAAAATTCTCCCAGCAAGAATGCTGGAGTGGGTTGCCAGTTCCTCCTCCAGGGGATCTCCCCACCCAGGGACTGAACCTGTACCTGTCTCCTGCATAGGCAAGTGAATTCTTTACCACTAGTGCTACCTGGGAAGTTCTAATATATTAGTAATAATAATACACTAAATAAAATCAGCATATATTGCTATGTCCACTTACTAACATGGGCCTACAAGAAGTCATGCTCACATTTCAGATCTACATACAATCTATGTGAGTTTTGGCTCAAGATAAGTCGTGCAAGGAAGAACTGTATTTGCTTATGAATTATCACACTCATGGTTTATACTCCTTTTAAAAGTTAAATTATTTTTAAATGATCCAAAATCATTATATTCTTACAGGACTCTCCCTTATACATGCTCACTTCTCTGGGTCTTTGCATTTACCCATTTAGGAGCAAAAGCAGTATCTCCTCTCCATCATCAACTCCCCAGCATCCTGTTTACTTTACAAAGCCTTGGTGCCATTTGCCTTCCTCCTAAGGCCTTCTTTGACATATTCCATCAAAATTAATTGTGTCTTCTTCAGAGCTCCCATGGCAAAATTTGTATTTTAGCAAATTAAATTTCTCACAGCTTACTTCGTTATCCATATCTTCCGTCCCTATAAGAGGTTAAACTCTCAATAGCAGTCACTATCTCTAAGGCATCTTTGGACACTCATTGGTCCTGACTCAGGCCATGGCCCAGAGTGGGTGCTCGAACCATGTTCATGGGGCAAAAGGGCATCCTGGGGACAGGATACCAGCGTTATGACATCCCCTGTTTGACTGGGACGTTTCGGCCACGGAAAATGTCGTGCAGGATGTATTTTTAAAAATTAAAGCTAATTAAAATTAATTTTCTTCTGAGAGTCATTTTAGAATTTCACAAGAGCCCGTGTGACAATTAGGGACACTCAGGGGTGTCACCAAGGCTGGAGTGGGAGTTACTGTTCCATCAAACATGACCCACTGAAGTTGTCCCCAGGTGGTTATTAATATCACCGACTGCAAAATGTGTCAAGGTTTATTAAGTGAAAATCTCATAAAGGTTTGCAAATAAAGTAGTGCTTATACAATATGGATGGCATGTGTGGTTTAGTTCCCTACAGAAGAAGGGAAATAATAAACAAAGTCAAGCACCGGTGTGTTTATTCTCAGGCGTGTCCTTCAAGGATGTTGACAGGAAGTGCTGAGCACTTCATTCTTAGCATTTAAGAGAAATACAGCATGAAGTGTATATGAAGAATAGAGTCAATGTGAATCTTTTGGACTTGAAATAAAAAGATGGCTCTGTGCTCACACATAAATTAGATAGCAATCGATATTTTAATTTTAGCTTTACTGAGATAGCATTTTTCTTCTTATGATTCTTCATTGGCAATACAACTGGAGGGTTAGACTCAAGCCAACTGGAATATGAGAAAGAGAGAGTACCCAAAGGACCAACGTCCTCTGCCTGAGTCTAGGAGCCCTTGCAGGTAACCCTCCATGTGAGGAGAGCTTGAATTAGGTGTTATGGTATGGAAAGAGGTGATGGGTAACTCTTCATTAAAGTTAAAAGGTGAAAGCCTTGGGTTTAATTGAATTAGATGACAGCACACACAGAGTGAGAAAGCTTTTCCACAGAGCTGATGCTCTCTGGAGGAAGGCAGTTTAATTCTTCTTGTCATCAGGCCGAAAGAAGTGTGGCCCTAGTTAATTTCATTTCTCCGATGGGGGAAGAGTATCTGGGCAGAAATTTACAGGGTTTACTGAAAGGAAGGTGTGGATTTCTGAAGTGCTTCTGCACCTGGGAACCAGGCTGGCCTTGGACAGCTCACAAGTCTGACCTTTTTGGAAAAATCCTGAAATAGCCTGAAGAACATACTAAAATAATGACAATCACTGGTTTCTTACTTAAGTGTTTAAACTTTTGATCATCCAGTCATGTCATAATAGAGTCCAGAGACTGTCAGCACAGATGGTCCAGTTACACTCAGAGAGGCTGAAAAAGTAACATTTTACTCCTCAGTTATTTTAAAGGTGGCTTTTAGGAGCAGGGACTTCCCTGCTGGCTTAGACAGTAAAGAATCTGCCTGCAAAGCAGGAGATCTAGGTTTAATTCTTAGGTTGGGAATATCCCATGGAGAAGGGAATGGCAAACCACTCCAGCATTCTTGACTAAAGAATTCCATGGGCAGAGGAGCCTGGCAGGATACAGTCCAAGGGGTCACAAAGAATCAGACACGACTGAGCGACTATCACTTTCACTTCAGGAGCAGAAATATTCTATATGAAAGAACAAAGTTAAAATTAGGTTAGTCCATAATCTGAGCTTTTCTTGCAAAAGTCCCTTAATATCAAAAGTATATTTTAGCTTGAAATATAACTAAGAGTAGAGAATATATTGAAAGAAACTCTAGAAATGAGAACAATTAAAACAAAGTCAAGGAGTCAATAGTCTTGTAATAGCTATAAATTATTCATTATCACTCTGTCTTCTGAAAAGAAAAATAAAACACAAAACAGTTATTCCCATGACAAAAGAACCTCTATTATTTGACCAAACATTTTCCAATTTGATAGCAGATTTCTAATTTCAAATATGCACAATACGATAATTTCAGCTATCTCAGTGATATGCAAGTCCTAACAGGCTAAGAATGCCTAATATATTTTAAACTAATTAATTTGCTTTAAAAGAAAAAAAAACATATTTGCATAAGGGAAATTTAAAAGGTGCTAATTAACTGCCATTCTGTTTGGAAAGAAGAAAATGGGAATCTTGAAACAAATTTATTGATACAAGTGAAAGCTTTACCATGTCTTTTAGTTGGATAGAATCCCAAATTTAAGCAAAACAAGAAATTAATAATTCCTTCAAATTATAACTAACTATGCCTTATTAAGTGTTTTATTCATTATATTATTCACT
>SJYC01142301.1:0-11864 GCA_006408675.1 Madoqua kirkii
TCTTCCCATTAAAAAGACTTATGCCCCTAAGAACCAGTAATTATGCTCTAATTTCAGAATTTGAGAATGAATAAGTCTTGTGTTTTCTCTTAAAGCTCTCATGATTATTTCAGAGATAGGAATGTAAAGATCTAATTACAATACTAGATATGAGATGGTATAATTGAGAGAGGTATAAATTGTTACAAGATTATAAAAGACACAGTAAAAAATACTGCCATTAGCAGTATTAAATTGGACCATATGAAACTGAGGATATTTGATGGGTTTTGATCTAAAGAAATTGCAATTGTATGTAGCTCAGTCTAATATTATTAGCTCTCATAGTGTTAAAATTGAGCTTGATCTTGAAAAATGATATATGGTTAGAATTAGGTTCTGCAGCAAGTGACCTGAATATTATAATGACTTAAGACAGAATGACATTTTTGTCTCTATTAAAGTGATCCTGGAAGGAAGTGATCTGGGCTAGTCTGTACTCCACATTACAAATTCCTGATGACCTTGGCTTCTCCAGATGAGCAATTGCTGTCTGATCCTGGTGTGACCCTCAGTCATCCTGTTTCAAACAGCAGGAAGGAGGCAGTAATGAAACAGAGGGCCGAAGGATACATGCTCATTGCCTCTTCAGGAGGGTTCCGGGCGTAGACCACAAGACAACTGCACATATCCTGTTGGCCAGAATCTTAGCACAAGGCTGATTAGCCTCAAGGGATGTTGGGAAATGTAATATTTCATAGGCAGCCATGCACCAGGCAATAATTCCAGTATTATGGGAGTAAAGGCGTATGGGAATTGAGAATGCTCCAGCTTCTTTGCCACTCAAAGGCAGTTTACTAGTTAGAAACGGGAAAGCCCTGGCAGAAAAGGCAAACAATGGAAGAAGTTGTAGTTGAAGCAACCGGTCAGAGAGTAAAGGGCGTTATGTGTCAGGTTAAGACACTGGTATTTATACCATCTTCAATATGTAGCTACTGAAGGATTTTGAACTGGTGACTGAATCAATAGACTTGCATTTTAGGACTATCATTCTACAGAAAGAATGAGTAAGGACAGGGGCAAAAGAAAGGACAGTTCTTTTTTTTTTTACTTTTTTGGATACTGGGTTAATTTCCCAAAGCCATTGTCTTTAACAATATGGATAAAAAGAGCAAAGTAATAAAAATATGAAAGACACAATAAGACTAATATGTTCAGTTTGTCCTTTTAATTGAATTTTAAAAAGAATACTTTTAACTAACTTTAGGCTTAGCACACAAAGTGTAAAGTAACTGAGATGTCCATGGATGTAGAACTGCTTTGTAACTTAGATTCTAATATTAGTAGACAGAAATATATTTTAAATGTCTACAAATTTAAAAAAAACCTTAAAACTTGAAGCTATCAAAGACATTATTTTATTATATAAAATATTAATGTCAGTGCAGGAGATGTGGTTTTTATCTGGGTCAGAAAGATCCCCTGGAGAAGGAAATGGCAACCCACTCCAGTATTCTTGCCTGGGAAATTCCATGGTCAGAGGAGCCTGATGGGCTACAGTCTGTGCGGTTGCAAAGAGTCAGACACGACCTAGAAACTCAACAACAATTAACTTTTAAAGTTTCCTTATTTTTTAAATACAGTGATTTTTGTAAGCGTTTTTGTAAGAATTGTATTTTGCACGGTAAGTCATTCTTTTGAAGTCAAAATTTTGAGAAGTATTATAGTCTAGCTGCTTTATAGTGTAAGATTTTTTTAAATTTACATTTGTTTTTAATCCCCTCTTATAACTAGTTGAGAGTCAGAAGAAAATGTTGAAGGGGAAACTGATATAAAATTTGAAGTTATGTTGCTGATAGCTGTTTAGACATTTGGCTTTGTTGTTGTATCTAAAAACCAATAGAGTGGTTCATAAAACTGATTGCAGAGCACATTTTAGAACTAATAAAACAAATTGACTATTGATGATGTTCACAGGGCAAATCCAATTACACCACACAAAGCTTTATATTGCTCTATTTCTTCTGTAATGTTTTCTATTTATTTATTTCAATTTAAAGTTCGGGTAACAAGTTCAAAAATAAAATGTTGAAGGGGAAACTGATATAAAATTTGAAGTTATGTTGCTGATAGCTGTTTAGACATTTGGCTTTGTTGTTGTATCTAAAAACCAATAGAGTGGTTCATAAAACTGATTGCAGAGCACATTTTAGAACTAATAAAACAAATTGACTATTGATGATGTTCACAGGGCAAATCCAATTACACCACACAAAGCTTTATATTGCTCTATTTCTTCTGTAATGTTTTCTATTTATTTATTTCAATTTAAAGTTCGGGTAACAAGTTCAAAAAAGATGCAACGTGGGTAGGCTGACAGTGGCCTTAAACTTCAGAATCAGAAGTTCCAAGAGAAATTCTGGGTCTACTCTTTGGATCTCTTGGTGTTTGTGCACATCATTTAAACTCTTTTATTAACAGTAACAAATTTATGAAATGAAATGTATAACCTTCATTATATATTACATGGTATATGTCCACGTATTTTATAAACTAGATAATGAAATACAAGTAAATGGTTATTATTAATTTAGACAGTGAAGAAAGCTTGTGTATAATAACAAAGACCAATTTTTTAAAAAACACAGATTTTGGCACATGCAGACACACACAATCATTTAGCAATTGTCCTTGCCAGACTTTGCTGTCTGACCTACCTTGCTTTTTCCTAATGACATTTTGGATGAAAAGGATGGATTTTCTTATCATACCTTTCCCAGAATTCCGGCACCATTTCACATGTTCAAGAAAATATTTTATCTTTCATTGTACCCCTGCTACCTGCTACAGGAATGACAAATGCTACAGGGATGATAATACTGCTGTTTGGAACTGAGAAATATAATTAGCCGATACATACAAAATTTTAATCACAGCCCCCTTCTGAATGCCTACACCTGCCGGACACCATAATAATGAGGCTTGTCTGCCACTTGAACATTGATCAGATGTCCCACTGGGGCTTGAGAAATGTGTACTTCAGTTGTCATCATAGACCTGGCACAACCCCACATCAGGGATCAGGGACTCTGTGAAATATGCAACAGCTGCTGCTGCACCAAGCAACATTTTGCTTTATTTAATTCCATAGGCTTATTTGCATCATCTTAATTTTCTTATGCCAGGGATTAATCATTCATGAAAATAATAATTATAAAACTCATTTGAAAGCTTGAAAAAAAGCAGGCTTCTTTTGATGGGCATTGCTTCTGAAAGAGGAGAAAAAAATAAACTCATGCTTAAAAAACTTCAAAGCTAGATCTTCTAAAATTGGAGTGGCCTCAATTTTTTTCTCCCATAAAATTGGTCATGCTGCTTATCCTGTAGACAACGGCAGGTGAAAAGAAGACATTGTAAGTAGCTAACTCCAATACTGTATATTTGTAAGAAAATGGAAGCAGTGTTTTATTCTTTTAGATTAAACTGAGAAGTGAAGTTTAATCAAAACAGCAAAATAATCTAATGAAAATATAGAAAATTTAGAACTCATTTTACTAACAAGAATTCATTTCAGAGACTAACACTCTGACATCTGAAGAGCTGATTGTTTCCTGTGTGGTTTGAAATTCTCATCCCCATATGAAAAAGTGGATTCCTTCTTTGTATAAACCAAGTTTTTAGAAAATGTTTCCTTATATTAAGCTCAAATGAGTTGCCCACTCTGTAGTCTGAAACTGTCAGACTGGGGTGAGGTTCAGAAACTACTTCAGTGTCTCTTCAATTTATTTCAACATTTGGAGGGAACTGCCATGTGCATGTCAAGTATGTTCTTACACAAGTCGACACACACAGGGCCTGATCTGTGTTTCTAATTTCGTCACTGCTCCCCTTCCTGTCCTTAGTTCTGACTCTCTCTCATGCGATTACACTCCACCACATGACCTGCCCTTGTCAGTGAAGTGAACGTTGCTCAGTCGTGTCCCATTCTTTGTGACCCCATGGACTATACAGTGCTTGGGATTCTCCAGGCCAGATTACTGGAGTGGGTAGACTTTCGCTTTTCCAGGGGATCTTCCCGACCCAGATCTGGGAATGAACCCAGATCTCCTGCAAATTGCAGGCTGATTCTTTACCAGCTGAGCCACAAGTATTAAATTTTTGACTCTCATGATAACACTAACACTTCTGCTTACAAATTTCATTTCACTTATTTTAGTTATAAAATAACATTTATTTAAAGAGTCATTTCAAAATAATCTCCTCACTTTATCTTCACAGTAAATTCTCTGAGGTAGGCATTGTTACTCTTAACTTATACAAATAAGGAAACATTCTCGTACCAAGTTGGTGATTTTCTAGCAAAATAATAATGCACATATTGTTGAGCTATTGGTTCATGTCAGGTATTAAGCAATGTCTTTTGTGATCTTTAAAAATACTCTTTGAACTAAGAATTATTAATAACCTCATAGTAGAGTTGGCAGAGTGAATCACAAAGCAGTTAAGACCTCCCTGGTGTTGCAGTCAGTAATTAGGAGACTCATAGCCATCTAAGTAGTAGTGGAATTTTCATACAGCAACTTACAAGAGCCCAGCTTCATCTGTGTCAAGCACTATATTAGAACCTGGAGGTGTATAAATTAACAAAAAATTATGTTTCTTCGATAAAAGTACTTTAGCATAAAAAGTAAAGATATATGTACATAAATGAATGCAATGAAAATTTGCAAGGTCTGTAAGAGGTGAATGCACACTTTAAGATTGTAGACTAATGGCATAATAGAAATTGGCACTCAGTTTTCCTTTACTGATATGGGTCAGGTGAGGATTTCAAAGAAACATGAACCCCTGATGTGAAAGACGGGTTGGTATTATCTTTGCAGGCAGTCAACTTAACGATGAGTACAGAATTTTCTGTTCAAAACTGAGGAATTGTGAAACATGAAATGAGGGTGAAATTACAAACACTTCTCCGCCTCCTACATATGGTATGGGTGGACCATACATGGAAAAAGAAGGTGAAATACACTGAAATCAGACAGAGGGCTGACATAGGAATTAGATCATAAAAAGCCTTCTCAATTAGGTCAGAGAAAATTCATTTGAAATATTTAAGCAAAAGAAACAAGATGATTTATTCAATATCATGTATTCATATTTATTCAGTTAAAATTACTGAGAATATGAATTCTGCCAAGTGCTAGGGAAATCAGTAATGACAAAAATCAAAACTAGATAAAACCTTGAATTCATGGAGCTTATTTCTGATCAGCATTTTAGTAAGATAGTTTTGCAAATAGTGTGAAGGAAAATACTGAAGGCAGTAATGTTAATTTGAAGCTACTGAAAATCTTCAGATTAAAAAAAAAAACACTACAGACATGAATTTAAGTAAGGATATTTTTAGAAATGATGAATAGAAGGTTGCATGTAGTTGAAATTTGCAAGATTGGTGACCCATAAGATCTGAGGCTAACTGAGAATGAAAAGTATTTTAATTGGGTTTGACTCTAAACCTATGTTTATCTGTATTCCTTTTATTTTTCTAATTTGATTTAAAATCACTTTGAAATGGATGGGTAGAAACTTAGAATCTCTTCACAAATTACTAAACTTTTCTTTCTCCATGAAGATATTTATGCATTAATCTATAGCTTATGCTGTCTTTGTTACTGCACCTAGAAAAATTTGTATTTCACCACAAAAACCAGAAGGTCTGCTGAGTTAAATTGAGATTATAGACATCGCACTCATATCCAAGGGAAAAAGATCATAAAGGGGCAGAAACACTTGGAGTTGTGGGTCTAGCCCATCCTGAGCCTGAGCGTGTCCACCATAGTTGTTTCATGTGAGGGAGCGCACTAGAAAGGTGGGGATAATGCCCTGCGATTACTCACTGTCAGATTTCTATACATTTACTTCAGTTAGTTGCATCCACTCGTGTGACTTCAACCATTGCCTTCTTCATAGTATCCAATCTATTCCAACTCAAAATCACTCCCTAAATTCAAGCTGACTTTTCACATTGCTGTGTATTTCATTATTTGGATGTTCTACCTAGCCTTAATTATATCATGCCAAATCATTGTTGATTATCCCTCTCTATTTGCTTTCCTTTTGAAATTCCCATCCTGTTGCCTCTGCCATCATCCTCTGAGGCCTGCAATAATCTTCCTTATTGTCCACTAGTGTTTAAAGTCCTGTGCATTCTTCCACCATGATCTGTCTCCATTGTCACCCTCTCCATTTTTTCCACTGCTTTCACACTCTGATTCTGTCCAAATTAAATCATATGAGAAGAACTGTACCAGATCTTTTTACCTCCTTTCTATTATAATCCTCTTTGAATTCATTTTATCCAGTGGTGAGTATTAATATTCCTAAATGCTGAAAGAACTACATTGCATTGCTCAGGACCAGTTAATGGTTTCCTGTTGCCTACAAGGCATTGTTCATATCTAATAGTCTCACAAAACACTCCTTCATAATCCCTTCCTGTCCTGCCTTTTCAGGTTTATCTCTTGCTACTTCCTTTCACACACTCAGAGTAAAATGCTACATAATGGGTTACTTTTTATTCTGCAGAAGTATTACATGTTCTCCAGTTTTCATGCCTTTGCTCTTGTAAAGGAGGAACCTTTCTCTTCCCCGAAAGTGTATAATGATTTATTTGTACTGCTCTTGACTTTTATTGTAGTTTTGGTATGTATTTTTTTTTCCTTTTCATTTCCTGAGAAGAGTTGTTCATATTATCTGGCATCACCCATGACTCCCTGTTTGTGCCTGGCATATAATATCCATTGGATATCTATTTCTTGAATTAATAATATGTTAACTAATGATTTTCTCATGGTAATGGCAGAAAAAACCTATTACAAATTTATGAAACTTGCACTGTGTTCAAAATGTATGAAAAAAAATGTAAATAATACATTTTATTATATCATTTATTCATATGCATTAATGTATTCTCTACATATTAACAAACAAAAAATGTATAGTCCATTCTTCAATTGCACTAGTATCTTCACATTTACTTTAGATAACTCATGCATTAGAACATCTTTCAAAGTACAATAAAAATGTTCCTTTTTTAGATCCCCAAGAACAGTGGAGACCAACTGTTGTACAAGCAGTTGGTAACTTTTGTACAACTGGCATACAAAATCTAAGCTGAATCATAAACTATCCTTAAAGAGAGTATTTAACCCACCTGACATTCAAAATCAGGCTTAGAATCTTAATCATAAAATGAAATACTCAATTTATCTCAATACTAAACTTATCTAAGGGTTAGAAGTTTAAATTGTGTCCTGAGGGGTGGGGGACAGACAAACAAAAAACCCTCACAACTTTCTCTTATGGCTAGAGGGCTCAGAGATGAGCCTCCAAGCAGCTCTGTCTTCAATAATGTAACATGCACTGAAATATCCACGTATGGAAACTATGTCATTTACTGCCTTATAAAACTGTAAGTGCCCTCTTAAAGTCAGTAGATTCTAATGCTTTGTTACCCATAGATCACATGCTGAAACCCACAGGAGATGGTTATTAAAAATTAAAAGCAGGACACCATTTCCTCAAATTGGATAATTAGAAGTCAGTGAAACATCTCAAATATGGGTATAATAACTAGGATGCTGCTGGCAAAACATGAGTAATCTGGGTGTTGTATTTAAATTTTTAACTGACCCTTTGGCAGGCAGGTTCATGAAAAAGTAACGTTCAAGTAATAATCATTTGTTTTGCCAATCTTGTGTGGTTGAAAGACTATCCACAATCTGCTATACCAGCATTAGCTTATAGAAACAGACAAAAATTAAAGGTTCATAAGAACATACTTACATACTCTTTACACTAACTGATATTATAGGGTGTTATATAAAGACATCAAGTATCATCAAAATGTTTTATAAATTATAGTATAACAGTATCACAGTTAGTGTGCACAGTGATGTCAATAGAAAATGATGCTTCTGTAAAATGTCATTTATTCTCTTCTATTGAGAGACACTGACTCAATGGACATGAGTTTCAGCAAACTCTAGGAGATGGTGAAGGACTACTTGCTGTAGTCCATGGGTGGCAAAGAGTTGGACATGACTTAGCAACCATTACAACAGCTGCTGCTGCTGCTGCTGCTGCTGCTGCTGCTGCTGCTGCTGCTGCTGCTGCTGCTGCTGCTGCTGCGTCGCTTCAGTTGTGTCCGACTCTGTGTGACCCACTGCCATATATGGCAGCCCACCAGGCTCCTTCGTCCCTGGGATTCTCCAAGCAAGAATATTGGAGTGGGTTGCCATTTCCTTCTCCAATGCATGCAGTTACTACAGCAACAAATACTTACTATGCCCCATCTGGGCAACAAATATCCCCCAGTCCTACACCCCAACTCCAGCTATGACTTTACTTTTCTCTTTTCCTTTACAGAGCAATTTTCTGAAAACATGTTTTATGCATTTTAGATAAGATATATTAAGACATGAGTTAGTGACTGAACAACAACAAAAAAATTAATTTCCTGCCCGTTATTTTTTAAACTTTATTTACTTGCTTTCTTTACTATTATTTGAAAATATTCTTCTATTAATTTATAGTTTATTTCCTCCTTCCCATACTCCAATATAAGCATCATGAAAGCAGGGCCCTCATTCCAGCTTTTTTTATTCCCCCACTCTAAAACCACAGTATCCAATAATGGAGACATTCAGTAACGTTTTTCTGGATGAATGAATGGATGGATGTTGTTGAAATGGCAGATTCTACTTTAGCCTGGTTATATTTTAATTAAGAGAAGTTATGACTATACTGCAGCCAAACTGCACAACTTGAGACATTTATACTCTTTTTGTCTTCATTAAACTCTAAAACTTGGCATAAACAAAAAAGAACAGCGTAGCCCCTGTTGGCCAAGCAATAGTTTTTGTTCTTGTTTTTCAGGCTTATTTCACCTGAATCACATTACGTAAAGTAAAAATCATTATGCTACTGAATCTGTTTCATATTGTCCCATTTATCCTGCCATTATCCAATTATGCACTTCAATAAGCTAGTTTACAATTAATGTGTTTCTATTTGTCCTACCAGAAATTTGCTCAGCCCAGGTACATTAGCTGTGAGATTCATCATCTCCTGGCTGAGACTTTGATGTGTATATTTTCTTTAGAACTATGGCAGTAGTCTGCTCTGAACAGCCATGGTAAAAATGTGTTACTTTACAGTCGATGTGCAGAAAGAACTACTTATAAACAAGAAGAGTTTGTTTAGAATAGACATAAACAATCCTTATCCTCTTGAAAAGAAGCCAGAGACTTCTGGATAATGGGGAACTGACTTTTCCTGTTTGAATTCTTCAAAGCTTTGTCATCAGTACATTTCATGCCATTGCTAAAAAAGAAAGAGCAATTCATATACTTCATGTTATCCTCAATTCCCTCAGCTCAGTCTCTTTCATTTTTGTAGCCCACAGCTTATATTTACATGCACTGCAGTTTCGACAGCTGATCTCTTATCATTTCCTCATCTCACTAACGTGGCAATGCACCCCCAAACACCTTATTAATGGATTTTTCTAACTTTAAGCTTCTTCAACAAATATGTTTTGAGCTCTGAATAATATGCCTCAAAATCCACTCTTTAGAAACTCCAGAATGATGGATGACCTGCCTACTCCAGATCACAGCAACAGTAGCATTCAAGTGTTACTGGGCAGCGGGACTTTTTAGAAAGAAATGCAAGGTCATGAACCTTAGTCTAGATCCCCTGTGTCTGAATCTGGGCTTTAAGAATCACTCCCAATGCTTTCTATGTACATTAAAGCTCAAAAATCCCTGGTCTATGATAGCCTTCTGCACAGTCTTCCTAGGACTCCCCTGAATTAAACCATTCAATAAGGTAGCTCGTGCTTCTTCTCTAAACATCTGTCTTGAGATTTCATGAGTCAGCTTATTCTTTAGCAACACCAAACGTGTGTAATTCCCCACCTGCCAAAGCAGTGCTTTCTAGGTTTCCACATTTGTTCTTACAGACAAATTATTGCTACATAACAGTGTGAGTGTTGCATTATACAGACCTGTGTTAAACTCTCAGCAAAATAAATATATTAATATCTGAGAGTTTTTGATACAATTACTTGACTTCTCTGAACAGCTGCTTTTTCATCTTAAAATAAGGCTAATTCTAGTACTTACCCTGTAAAGTTGTTCTGACAGCCAAATAAGGCAACATAACTAAGGCCTAAGACATTCAGTTACAGGGTCTGACAAACAAGTGAGCGCACCATAAACACAGATCAACATTATAATGACCTCCAGGAAAGCCTGCCTCCTCATTCTTTGTGTCCAAAATCTACTTGAGTGACATGCCCTCTAATTAACTCTCCCTTGTCCACTTGAATTAGGTGTGTTTCCTTCACACACCCTTCACACCTTTCATATATAAATCATTCTCTTATTATTATTGACTTAAGAAATGCATTCATTATAATTTTAAGTTCAGTGCAGGGAGTAATTCATCTGGGTAGTAAAAAGTATATTCCAAAGGCATTATGTAAAAAGTGACTGAATAAACAATATAATGAAAATATTAGTGATTGTTACAGAAATCACTAGTTGCCTTGGATATCCATTCTTACAGTCATTTTTCCTAAAGACCATAGGCTTGTTTAGAGAAGCAATGCGCTTACCTCCAAAAATATGTTTCCTGGCTTCCCGGCTGTCTTAGTGGCACAGTTCTGACCAGCGAGTAATTTTCACCAAAATCAAGCATCTTCATTTTTCCTATGTTTTCCTTCCTGCCTTCAGACCAAAGACTGTGCCATTGTGACTGGGAGAAAGATGTGAAAATTTGAGTCTCTTGTCAAAGACTTTTGACAAATTTCACATCAAAGGGGGTTGAAATAGTCTGTGATAGAATCACATGGCCAATTCTGGACTGCCAACAACATATGGCCTTCCTGGAAGTGAGGAGAAACCTTTTTTTTTTTTTTTTTCATTAAGCCACTATATAGGCTCCTGAATGCAACCAAGCAGAAGCAAAAACACTATGGTGAATTAATGAATTCTCCAAAGAATATCTAAAGTACTTAAACTTTAAGTACTTTAAGAATTATTAAGGAAAATCATGCATATGGGTGTTCCCTGGTGGCTCAGTGGTAAAGAATCTGCCTACCAATGCAAGAGACATAGATTCAGTCCCTGGGTCAGGAAAATCCCCTGGAGATAGGCATGGCAACACACTCCACTACTCATGCATAGAGAATCCTATGGACAGAGAAGCCTGGTGAGCTACATTCTATGGGGTCAGACACAAACTGAGCAACAAACAACACAATATATGCATATGTATAATTAAATATATTATACACACGTATATACTATCTGAAGTACATTAAAGTTTAGAAAGTGACTATTTGCTGAATTCCTCTGTATTTACACATTTCAGAATAAAACCTTGAATATATTGCAAGTTATGTTCCTGATTAGACACAAGGAAAAGTTCTATTCCCTAAGAATATTTCATTTACTAGAAGAGGCCAAAAAAGCAGTTTTTCAGTCACTATCCCCTCTAGATTTTCTTTCTACATTTTCCCTTTATTTACTTTATATTTTAGGGAGGGAAGGCTACTTCACACAATAATTATTAAACAGATTGAATTAATCCATCAATTCAGTTGCTCACTCATGTCTGACTCTGCGACCCTATAAACTGCAGCACGCCAGGCCTCCCTGTCCATTACCATCTCCCAGAATTCACTCACACTCACATTCATCGAGTCTGTGATGCCATTCAGACATCTCATCCTCTGTCGTCTCCTTCTCCTCTTGTCCCCAATCTTTCCCAGCATCAGAGTCTTTTCCAGTGAGTCAACTCTTTGCATGAGGTGGCCA
>SJYC01142302.1:0-20227 GCA_006408675.1 Madoqua kirkii
GAGAGCTGTGACGCGCTGAGGGCTCTAATGTCCGTTGCTCCAAATCTTTGTTGTAATGACACAAAGAACCGGGGAACATACACTCGTGGGACAAAACCAATACAATATTGTAAAGTAATTAGCCTCCAATAAGAAAAAAAAAAGACATAAGGGATAGCTAACAGGTACATGAAAATTCTACAGCCATAAAAAAGAAAATTTGCCATTTGTAGCAACATGAATGGACTCAAAGTATTATGCTTAGTGAAATAAATCAGAGAAAGACAAATGCTGTATGATATCACTTACATGTGAAATCTAAAAAAAAAATAGCAAACCAGTGAATCTAACAAAAAAGAAGCTGATTCACAAATATAGAGAACAAATTAGTGGTTACCAATGGGGAGAGAGAAGTGAGAAGGGGCAGGGGATCAACAGGAACAAGTGTTATATGTAAAATAAACTACAAGGATATGTTATACAATAAGGGGATATAGTTAATATTTTATTATAACTTTAAATGGAATATAATCTATTAAAAAATTTCTAAACATTTTGGATCACTGTTGTATACCTGAAACTAATATAATATTGTACATCAACTCTCCCTCAGTAAAATTTTTTAATAAAAAAAAGTAATGGTGAAAAAAAAAATGGATAAGCTCAACAGCAGGATGGAGGTGATTGAAGAACAAATCAGTGATACTGAAGACAACAACAGAAACTGCCCAATCTACAACATAGATAATGTAGACTAAAAAACATGGACAGAGCCTTAGGGACCAGTGGGATGACAACAGAAGACAAACATTTGTGTCACTTGAGTGCCAGAAGGAAAAGGGAACTAGTAGCACTGAAAAAGTACTCCAATAAATAAATAATGGCTGAAACTTGCCCCAAATTTGGTAAGTGACATAAACCAACAGATTTCAGAAGCTGTGCAAATAAAAACCGGAAGAAATCTATGCCGACCCACTGTAATCAATGCTGTGAAAATTAAGAATAAAAAAATGATATTGAAAGCAGCAATATGGAAACACTTTCTGAGGGAAAAAATGAATGACAGCAGATTTTTTATCGAAAACCATGAAGGAGAGACAGAAGTGTCACAGCATTTTTCAAATGCTCAAAATTCTGTAAATCTCGTGTTCTATGTCTGGTGAAATGATCCTTCAATAATGAAGTAGAAATCAAGAGGCATGTTCTCAGTGAGGCAACTTTGTCACCAGAAGGTCGACCCTAAAAGAATGATTAAAAGAAATTCTCTGAAGAGACAGGAATTGTAAAAGAAGAAATTCTGGAATATTATAAACAGAGAATAATAGGAAGAGTTAAAATACCAGTGAATACAGTAGACTTTCTTTTCCTTTTGACTTTTCTCTACTGTTTTTTATTATTAAAGCAAAAATTTCCTGATCTGGTTGTCAGTGTAATGTAAATATAAAGAAAATATTTAAAATCCTTACATTATAAACAGGAGTATAAAGGGACATAAGAGAAGATAAAGTTTCTACACTTCACTCAAATTCGTGAAATATCTATATCAAAAAACTGTAAGAAATTATATATTATGATACCTAGAGCAACCACTAACAAAGATATAAAAAGCCATTATAGATAAAATGGAGTGTAAAGCAATATTCTAGTAACCCACAGGAATGCGAGAAAAAGAAAATGGAATGATAAAACAGTAAAGTAAAAGAATGGAAATATATGCCATGTAAATCAAAAGAAAGTAGGAGTGCCAGTTCTCCCTAGAGTGATATACAGATTTATTCATTATAATCCAATAAGATTTTATCCTGAAGATATTTACTAAACAATAAGTAAATAAAGCAAAATTATTCTAAAATTTGGAAAGGGAAAAAGAAAAGCTGAAATAATATTTAGAAATCAGGATAAAGTTGGAGGAACTGCTTCATTCAGTTTTAAGATTTATTACACAACGGTTAACACAAGACTGTGTGGTACTGACAGAAGGACAGATACACAGAAAAATGGAACAGAATAAAGAAATCAGAAATAGCCCCATACAAGTACTGCCAAAGAGTCAACAGATGTTGCTGGAGGAACTGATTATACAAATGATGAACCTCATCTTAAACCACACATGTTTTTGCAAAAATATCTCAAAATGGATCACAAATTTCATTATAAGGCTTACACCTAAATCTTCCACATCCATGTTCATACAGCAAGCACTATTCACCATAGCCAAGAGGTGGAAGCAAAGCAAAAATCTGTTAAGTGGATGAACTGGATAGACAAGGTATAGTATAGCCATACTGTTGTTGCTGTTCAGTTGCCAAGTTGTGTCTGACTCTTCACAGTCCCATGGACTGCAGCACGCCAGGTTTCCCTGTCCATCGCCATTTCCTGGAGTTTGCCCAAGTTCATGTCCAGTGAATCAGTGATGCCATCCAACAATCTCATCCTCTGTCATCCCCTTCTCCTCCTGCCTTCAGTCTTTCTCAGCATTAGGATTTTCCAGTGAGTAAGCCCTTTGCATCAGGTGGCCAAAGTATTGCAGTTTCAGCTTCAGCATCAGTCCTTCCGAAGAATATTCAGGGTTGATTTCCTTTAAGATTAACTGGTTTGATCTCCTACTTTTCAAGGGACTCTCAAAAGTCTTCTTCAGGACCACAGTTTGAAAGCACCAGTTGTTTGGCACTCTGCCTTATTGTTCAGCTCTCACATCCATACATGACCTCTGGAAAGACCATAGCTTTGACCATACAGACTTTTGTTGGCAAAGTGATGTCCTCGCTTTATAACACAGGTTTCTCATAGCTTTTCTTTAAAGAGGAAATTGTCAACTAATTTCATGGCTGCAATCACCAACACAGTGATTTTAGAGACTAAGAAGAGGAAATCTCTCACTGCTTCCACCTTTTCCTCTTCTATTTGCCATGAAGTGACGGGACTAGATGCCATGATCTTAGTTTTTTAAATATTGAGCTTTAAGCTGGCTTATTCACCTCTCCTCCTTTACCCTCATCAAGAGGCTCTTTAATTCTTCTTCACTTTCTGCCATTAGAATGGTATCGTCTATATGCCTGAGGTTGTTGTTATTTCTCCTGGCAATCTTGATTCCAGCTTGTAATTCATCCAGTTTCTCATTTCACATGATGTGCTCTATGTATAAGTTAAATAAACAGGGTGATGATAAAAAGCATTGCTGTACTCCTTTCTCAATCCTGAACCAGTTGTTTCATACAGGGTTCTAACTGTTGCTTCTTGATCAGTATACTAGCTGTGAGAACCCCACGAACTGTATAAAAAGCATAGCCATACAATGCGATTTACTCAACTTTAAAAGAGAAGGAAATCCTGTTTCCTGCTACAACATGGATGAGCCTTGAGGACATTATGCTAAGTGAAATAAGCCAGTCACAAACACTGTATGATTTCACTTCTGTGAGGTGTCTAAAATTGTCAAATCCATAGAAAAAAAGGGAGAATCTTGGTTACCAGGGGCTGGGGAGGAAGGGGGAAAAGAAGGTTTATATGAGAGTACAGAATTTTAGCCTTGCAAAATGAAAAAGTTCAGACTTTTTTTTTAACAAAAATGTGAATATACCTAATACTACTAAACTGTACTCTTAAAAATGGATAAGGTGGCAAATTTTATGTACTTAAAAAAAAATCCACAGTGTAAAAACTTATAGGTGAAAAAATAACCTATGAATCCTTTAGTAGAAAAATAGGAGAAAATCTTTGAAACCTAAGGCTTGGTAAAGAGTACACAGAAATGATACCAAAAGAACAATCTGTAAAAAATGGTTAATTATGATCCATCAAAATTATAAACTTTTACTCTGCAAAAGATGTTTTTAAGAAGATGAAAAGACAAACTACTCACTGGTGAAAATATTTGCAAGTCACATATCTGGCAAAGAATTCATATTTAGAAAATATAAAGAACTCTCAAAACTCAATACTAACAACAAAACAAACAATCCAAGCAGAAAATTAGCAAAGGGCATGAAGAAGCATTTTGCAAAAGGCATGAAGAAACATTTCACAAAAGAGTATGTATAAATGGTAAATAAGTACATACAAAGGTGTTCAACATCACTAGTTATTATGGAAATAAAGATCACAAAGAGCTATCACTACATACATATTAGACTAGCTAAAATAATATTGACAATATAGATGCTGACACGGATGCACAGAATGAGATCTAATATATTGTTTGTAGGAATGTACAGATACTGAAAGATGGTGCAGCAGTCTCTTTAAAATAATAAATATGACACAGCAACCACATTCCTAGGCATTTATCTCAGAGGAATGAAAACATAGGTTCACATTAAAAACCAGTACATGACTGTACACAGCAGCTTTAATTATTGTAGCCTGAAACTGGAAACGACTAAATTGTTTTGCAAGGGCAACTATTGATATTTAAGCAATCTGCACTACATCCACATCATGGAATATCACTTAGAAATAAAAAGGAAAAAATACACAACAACTTAGATGGATTTCAAGGTTTGCAGTTAATTATGTAACTAATTATGCTGAGTGAAGAAGCCCATCTCAAAAGGTATGATTCCATTTCTATGAAATTCTTGAAATGAGAAGATGATAAAGATGGAAAACAAACTAATGTTTGCAATGACAGTAGAGAGGTAGAATTAAGATGCTTGTAATGATGTCTTACTTTTGTATCTCAGTGTTTACATGAACCTTGTTGTTGTTCAGTCCCTAAGTCTTTTCTGAATCTGCTACCCCATGGACTGTAGCAAACTCGGGGAGACAGCAAACTCTGGGAGACAGCACAATTGCACTCATCTCACACACTAGTAAAGTAATACTCTAAATTCTCCAAGCCAGGCTTCAACAATAAGTGAACCGTGAACTTCCAGATGTTCAAGCTGGTTTTAGAAAAGGCAGAGGAGCCAGAGACCAAATTGCCAACATCCACTGGATCACCGAAAAAGCTAAGAGTTCCAGAAAAACATCTATTTCTGCTTTACTGACTATGCCAAAGCCTTTAACTCTGTGGATCACATTAAACTGGAAAATTCTTCAAGACATGGGAATACCAGGCCATATGACCTGCTTCTTGTGAAATCTGTATGCAGGTCAGGAAGCAACAGTTAGAACAGATTTCTCAAGAGGCAGGTCAGGTGGTTTGGTATGTCCATCTCTGGAAGAATTTTCCACAATTTATTGTGATCCACACAGCCAAAGGCTTTGGCATGGTCAATAAAGTAGAAATAGATGTTTTTCTGGAACTCTCTTGTTTTTTCAGTGATCCAGTGGATGTTGGCAACTTGATCTCTGGTTCCTCTGCCTTTTCCAAAACCAGCTTGAACATCTGGAAGTTCACGGTTCAGGTATTGCTGAAGCCTAGCTGGAGAATTTTGAGCATTACTTTACTAGCATGTGAGATGAGTGCAATTGTGTGGTAGTTTGAGCATTCTTCAGTACCGCCTTTCTTTGGGATTGGATGAAAACTGACCTTTTCTAGTCCTGTGGCCACTGCTGAGTTTTCCAAATGTGCTGGCATATTGAGTGCAGCACTTTCACAGCATCATCTTTCAGGATTTGAAATAGCTCAACTGGAATGCTATCACCTCCACTAGCTTTGTTCATAGTGATGCTTCCACTTGACTTCACATTCCAGGATATCTGGCTCTAGGTGAGTAATCATACTGTCGTGATGAAATGTGGTGTTGGAGAAGACTCTGGAGAGTCCCTTGGACTGCAAGGAGATCCAACCAGTCCATCCTAAAGGAGATCGGGCCTGGATGTTCATTGGAAGGACTGATGTTGAAGCTGAAACTCCAATACTTTGGCCACCTGATGCAAAGAGCTGACTTATTTGAAAAAACCCTGATGCTGGGAAAGATTGAGGGCAGGAGCAGAAGGGGACAACAGACGATGAGATGGCTGGGTGGTATCACTGACTTAATACATGGGTTTGGATGGACTCCAGGAGTTGGTGATGGACAGGGCGGTCTGGTGTGCTGTGGTTCATGAGGTTGCAAAGAGGCAGACATGACTGAGCAATTAAACTAAAATTACTTTAAAATATTGTAGTGATTTTGGCATACATTGACATGAATCACCCATGGGTGTACATGTGTTCTCCATCCTGAACTCCTCTCCCATCTCCCTACCGATCCCTCCCTCAGGGTCATCCCAGTGCACCAGCCCTGAGCACCCTGTCTCATGCACCAAACATGGACTGGCGATCTATTTCACATGTGGTAATACACGTGTTTCAATGCTATTCTCTCAAATCGTCTCACCCTTGCCTTCTCCCATAGAGTCCAAAAGTCTGTTCTCATCTGTGTGTCTTTTGCTGTCTCACATATAGGGTAACTGTTACCATCTTTCTAAATTCCATATATACGCTTTAAAATACTGTTCTGGTGTTTTTCTTTCTGACTTACTTCACTCTGTATAATAGGCTCCAATCTCATCCACCTCATTAGAACTGATTCAAATGCATTCTTTTTAATGGTTGAGTAAAATTGTGTATATGTACCACAGCTTTCTTATCCACTCGTCTGCTGATGGACACCTAAGTTGCTTCCATGTCCCGGCTATTGTGAACAGTGCTGCAATAAACACTGGGGATACATGTGTCTCTTTCAATTCTGGTTTCCTAGGTGTTTATGCCCAGAAGTGGGATTGCTGGGTCATATGTCAATTCTCTTTCCAGTTTTTTAAGGAATCTCCACACTGTTCTCCATAGTGGCTGTACTAGTTTGCATTCCCACCAACAGTGTAAGAGGGTTCCCTTTTCTCCAGACCCTTTCCAGAATTTATTGCTTGTAGACTTTTGGATCTCAGCCATTCAGACTGGTGTGAGATGGTACCTCACTGTGGTTTTGATTTGCATTTCTCTGATAATGAGTGATGTTGAGCATCTTTTCATGTATTTGTTAGCCATCTGTATGTCTTCTTTGGAGAAATGTCTGTTTAGTTCTTTGGCCCATTTTTTTGATTGGGTCATTCATTTCCCTGGAATTGAGCTGCATGAGCTCTGTGTATATTTTTAAGATTACTTCTTTGTCAGTTGCTTCATTTGCTATTATTTTCTCCCAATCTGAGGGCTGTCTTTTTACCTTACTTATAGTCTCCTTCGTTGTGCAAAAGCTTTTTAGTTTAATTAGGTCTCATTTGTTTATTTTTGCATTTATTTCCATTACTCTGATGTGGGTCATAGAGGATCCTGCTGTGATTTATGTCAGAGAGTGTTTTGCCTATCTTTTCCTCTAACTCACAACTTTTAAGTGTGCTTTTTTTCTTCAGTTGACAGCAGTTATACAAAAGGTGGAAATTATTTATAAATAATGTATATAATATAATTTGCATATATAAATTATAAAAATAAGTTCTATTTAATATTTCATTGTTCCCCATCAGAGCTACAAGAACCACTTTAGCTTTCTGCTGACAAGAAAAAAAAAGTTGTTTTATTTGGAAATAAATCCATAATCAAGGTTCAATCAAAATGTTGCCCATTTATAAAAATATATCTGCACACACAAAATACCAGAGTGTATACATATATATATAACCATTCATGTCACCTCCCTATCCTAATTATATTCATTCATATGTTTGATTCTTTGAGTAGGAGTTCTGGGGCCATTCTAGTAACTATCATGTGGACCATGAGGGTGATCAACCAGTGTTCACAGTGATTATAGTGGCAGGAGACAGTTTGTGGCTAAGACAGTATTCAGCACTAAGTTTGCAAGTGAGACAGGCACCAGTCTCTTGATGACACTCTTCTAGGTCAGGTAGCTCAGAAAGCATTAAAATTCTGAGTTAAGAAATATTCTGTTTTAAAAACGTCTCCTGAAATTCTGAAAACAAGGATCAAATTATAGTCTAATTTTGCCTTCAGTGATGCACTGAAGGTTCCTTAGCTGGTACAAAGAAAAATCTTTAAATTAAAAAAAAAAAAGAGTTAAAGCTCTATAAAATATATATATTCTATCTAAAGCGAAATCAAAGTTTTGTGCTCTTTTAAAATGTTACAAAAGTATTCGAAGAAATGACAGAAATAATACAAATTTATATAGGGAAAACCACAATTTACAAAATTGGTTCTTACTTATGGATATTAGATTTCTGGTTTCACACCTATTAAGTGGTGCCTTGCTATTTGCTATGGTATTGTTTGGATTTAATTCATGTTGAAAGTACAGTCTGAGTTCATGATGCAAAAATGTTACATTAAAGTCAGTTGTAGAAAGAAATGATACTCCTTTGTTAAATGGCAGCAGACATTGTATTATTTGGGGGCACTTAACCTGACTTTAAACAATGTGAAATGCGTCTACCATTCTTACTTTTCTGTTTTAATCATAGAAATTTGCCAAAGTACTAATTATTTTGTATCTATGCCCCTACCATTGTGCACTAAAATAAATGGGCCTCAATTACATAACACGCTTCAGGAAAGAAATCAGTATCCATAGTATTGAGTTTAGTCTGGAAACTTCTCAACCCAAATAAGACATTAAAAGACAGGCGCCCTTATACTGGAGAGACTTGAGAAATAATGTTGCCAAATGAATTTCTATGACACAGCTAAATTGCGAAATCCTGTGATCTTTGGCAAACAGTTGACTTCTATGAGTTTTGAACCACTGAGAATCAAACAAAAACTTAACATGTTCATTTTCTACCTGGCTTTCCTTTCACAACACATAGAATTTGGTAGAGTTTACTAATTTATACCTAGCAAAATTGTTGCAAACTTGTTGTCTAGTGAGGGAGAAAGCTGGGCATCAGCCAGTCCTTTACTTTAGCCTCAGAAACCTCAAGGATTTACCTTTGGGGAAGGAAATTAATGTATTTAAGAGAGATCATAATTTGAAGCTGGGTTGTTTTCTTAGAATTAGGTCACAGCTGGGCTGAGAGAAAGGCATCCATGTATTCCCATGTTTCTTCCCAGGCTCCATGATTATGTGGTTAGTTTCTAAGTCCTGTCTGACTCTGCGACCCCAAGGACTGTATCCCACCAGGGTCCTCTATCCTTGGGACTTATTCTGGCAAGAGTAGTGGAGTGTGTTGAAATCCTACTCCAGGAGATCTTCTCAACCCACGGAACAAACCCAGCATCGTCTCCAGCTTTGCAGGTGGCTCTTTACTGCTGAGCCACCAGGGAAGTCCCAGGCTCTCTCCCATTCCAAATTTTAGTTTTGTGTGTCTTGAAAGACAGAATAGAATAGCAAAAATGTGGGAATTAATTCCTGAATTTAAGTGATACAGAGCATTCTTTTCACTTCATTTCATATCCTCTTCTGTGACAATACCAAGAGCATTTTTGCAATAAGTGTTACTGAAATTTTCTTTGCTCATTTTTCAGTGTGTGTTTATAAAAGGCCCTCAGCACCACTTAAGATTCAATTAACATTGTTATGACAAATATTTTATGTACATTATTTCATTCAAATCATGGGAATGACTGTAAATGCTCCGAGAAAGCCTTGTTTATGCCTTCCACAAGCAATTATTGAGGATTTACTTTGCTCAGTAGGGTGCTAGCCACTGGGAATATATAGATGAAAGAAGCAGGTCCTAAAGAATTTACAGGCTAGAGCTGGGGGCGGGGGAGGAATTAAGCAGCAATTTTCAGTACAATGTAAAAAATGCTTTCTTCCTTGCTGAAAACTTTCTGGACAAGAAAAGAAAAGAAAATACAGAAGAGATCTTATCTAGGTAGCCTTCATTAAAATGGAATTACCCTCCCAAAGGCTTCAGTGCAAAAATGAATACTTTCTCAAAAATTCTCAACTTTAACAATTTGTGACAGTTTTTCAGAGTTCAGGCTCTGGTTTGTCCCTCCAACTTCCTTTTTAGGCTATGATGATGCTGCCTCAGCTGTACTGCCTGGGTTAATTGCCACTATTTTGGGGACAGACCCGGCACCATGAATCTTGGAAGAGGCTTCTGCTTTCTTTCTGATTCATTCTAAGATGTGGAATAGTTTCCTTTCTCTTTATTCATCATGACATAGAAAATACCCAGATGTTACTGAAGGCTTGACCATACTGGAAGGGAAATATCGCATAGAAAATAATTTATAATTACTCAATGATAAGCCCTATACTACAGAGTTCTTACCTAACTTCATTCCTGTTTAAATCCAGCCTGCCTCTACCAATAGCACTCCCAGTGTCTTAGAGCCCAGGCTGCCTGTCCAAAATGTTTAGAGAAGATGAAAGCTTTTCAAACTTTTCTGCCTGTAGCACACCACTGCAGGTTGATTTCTTCCCGAGAATTAACAGCTTACCAGTATGACTGACTGTACAATAATTCACTGAGGGAAAATTCCACTCTTGCTCATAAAACAATACAGCCAAACAATCCCATAGTAGTGTGAGATCAGTATATTTCCTGAATTCTGAATTGTAATAATGTGAGATTATACCTTGTCAAAAACAGTCAAATTCAGGATGGGATACATGGAATTCACTGCATTTCCATTTTGGTCTCTTCCCATCAAAAACAAAGAAAACTAAATTTACGGTCTTATTTCACCAAGATTCTTCCTGTTTCCTGTGTGTAAAAATGAAACCAATGACACAAAAATGAACAAAATGGAGCTTTGAAAGATCTAAGGTAAATTTAACAAACTCACCATCAAAAATTGACGAGCATCATATTAGTTTACCAGCCTAGACTATCCTGGGTATAACAGGTAGGATAATAATATAAGAAGAATAAATGGGTATGTACATGAATAATCAACTATTCATATGCTCATACATTCAAGAATGCACACTGGAATGTGCATTCTTGGTCTTGGGATGGACCAAATGCCTGGAATGGTTCTTGGTCTGGGAGACAGACGTGTTAGGGGAAGCACACCGATTGAAACCGCCCACCCTGGCAAGGCACCATAGTAACCATTTGCATGAGTTGTTTTATGACAGGAGATTCTGATGAGGAATACAGAACTAATAAGCCACTACCAACTGGAAGAGTTCGGGAAAGGTCTAAAGGAGACACTGCGTGTCCATCCACTTCCCAGAATCCCTCTCGCTAGCATCCATCTTGGCTGATCGATGTGTGCGCCACCAGGAAAGACTCTGAATTAGAATGACTGGCCAAAAACCACCTGGAAACTAATCCCATCACCATAAAACCCTTCGAGCCACATAGCAGAGCAGTTCTCCTGGGTTTCCTTACCTAACTACTGCTCTCCACCCGGGTGCCCTTTACCAATAAAATCTCTTGCTTTGTCAGCACCTGTGTCTCCTCGGACAATTCATTTCCGAGTGTTAGACAACAGCCCAGTTTTGGGCCCTGGAAGGGGTCCGCCTTTCTACAACAGAGGGGCAATTAAATGTGTACCTCATAGAATTTAGCTTCTAGGGGGAAGATAGATAAACTAAGAGGCAAATAAAAAATACATTAACTGGGATTAATACATGCTATAAAAATAAAGTAGATGATGAAAGATTAACTTGTGCTTTTATTTAAGATATACTGGTTAGAAGTCTTTTCTAGAGGAAGTCCGAAAAGAGACCAGACATGCACAGGTGTCCTGTGCTCCAGGACAGAATGACAGATTGAAGGATAAAAAGCACCTAGACCCAAAGACAACAATGTGCTTGATGTGTCCAGGGCAAGAAGTTCAGTGTAGCTGGAATAGACTGAATGTGGTGAAGGGTAGGAAATAAGGGATAAAATTAGCCAAGGAACACATAGGGCACAGACAGAATTTTAATTTTATTCTCAGTCATGTGAAAGTTAGAATTAGGTACAGCTGCAAATGATGAAAATTTATATTTAGACTAGCTTCTGAAAGACAGACGATTGCTTGTCTTTCATGTAAAGACATCAATATACAGACATCAAAAATTTCAAAAAATTGGCAGGGTCATAGCTCCTTCTATCTTTCTTTTCAGTTATGCTCAGAATGACTTTTAGCCTCAGGAACTGAGATGACTGAAGAAGCTCCAGCTATCACCCCTGCATTTCAATAATCAGAAAGTACAAGGGAACAAAGAAAACGCTTCTAAGTTAAGTCCCCTACATACAAATGTTGCAAAATTTCAGAAGTGAACGTTTGTTCAAATGTCCAACAAGTTAGTTCACACATCTAGTGTACATGGTCACGTGCATTCATCCTCTACAAGTAGTTGCACTTTTGTGTATTTTATTATACAGTATTTTACTAGAGTGGGGCTTCCCTCGTGGCACAGATGGTTAAGAAGCTGCCTGCAGTGTGGGAGATCTAGGTTCGATCTCTGGGCTGGGAAGATCCCCTGGAGAAGGGAATAGCTACCTACTCCAGTATTCCTGACTAGAGAATTCCATGGACAGAGGAGCCTGGCAGGAAATGGTCAATGGTGTTGCAAAGAGTCAGACATGACTGAGCAACTAACACACACAAACTATTGTATAGAGGACAGTAGTACCATGTCTTTATTTCAAGCCCAGGATGTCCAGAAGCAAGTGTAAACGCAGCAGTGACGTAGCTGGTACTGCTAAGAAGCATCAGCAGTTGTTCTGTACTACTGCATTCTTCAAGGTACTGTTCAGTTCAGTTCAGTCACTCAGTCGTGTCTGACTCTTTGTGACCCCATCAATCACAGCACGCTAGGCCTCCCTGTTCATCACCAGCTCCTGGAGTTCACTCAGACTCATGTCCATCGAGGCTGTGATGCCATCCAGCCATCTCATCCTTGGTCGTCCCCTTCTCCTCCAGCCCCCAATCCCTCCCAGCATCAGAGTCTTTTCCAATGAGTCAACTCTTCGCATGAGGTGGCCAAAGTTCTGGAGTTTCAGCTTTAGCATCATTCCTTCCAAAGAAATCCCAGGGCTGATCTCCTTCAGAATGGACTGACTGGATCTCCTTGCAGTCCAAGGGACTCTCAAGAGTCTTCTCCAGCACCACAGTTCAAAAGCATCAATTCTTCAGCGCTCAGCCTTCTTCACAGTCCAACTCTCACATCCATACATGACCACAGGAAAAACCATAGCCTTGACTAGACCGACTTTAGTCAGCAAAGTAATGTCTCTGCTTTTGAATATACTATCTAGGTTGGTCATAACTTTTCTTCCAAGGTACTGTACTGTAAGATTAAAAATGTTTTATTTTTGTTTGCTTTTTAATGTATTATTTGTGTAAAAATATTGTAAACCTATTACAGTACAGTACTAAATAGCCAATTGTGCTAGATGGGTACCTAGGCTAACTGTTGGATGAACAAATTGGACTTAACAAAACTGCTCTTCCTATGAAAGAGACTTACTCTTTTTATAAAGTTATATCCCCAAAAGTGTTTAAGATATTTTAAAATTAATAATACACTTGACTTAAATGCTGTTTTAGTTTCTGGTGTACAGCAAAGTCATTCAGTTATAAATGCATACACATTTTTTTTTCCATGATGGTTTATTTCAGGCTATTGAATACAGTTTCTTGGGCTATACAGTAGTAGGTCCTATGGTTTATCTATTTCATATAAAATAGCTTGTATCTGCTAATTCCAAACTCCTAATTTATCCCTGCCTCATGCACTTTTCCCCTTGGTAACCATAAGTTTGTTTTCTACGTCTGTGAGTCTGTTTCTATGTCATAAATAAGTTCATCTGTGTCATGTTTCAGATTCCACACACAAGTGCTATCATATAGTATTTGCCTTTCTCTTTCTGACTCAGTATGCTAATCTCTAGGTCCATGTATGTTGCTGCAAATGGCATTATTTCATATTTTTTTAAGGCCAAGTAGTAGTATTCTTTTTGTATATTATACCACATCCTCTTTATCCATTCATCTGTAGGAGGACATTTAGGTTGCTACCATGTCTCAGCTATTATAAATAGTGCTGCTACGAACACTAGGGTACATATATCTTTTTTTTCCAGATATATGCCCAGGAGTAGGATTGGTGGATCATATGGTTACTTTATTTTTAGTTGCTTTAAGGAACTTCCATACTGTTTTCCACAGTGGCTGCACCAATTTATGTGCCCATCAACACTGTAGGAAGGTGCTTTCTCCATACTCTCTTTAGAATTTGTTATTTGCATATTTTTCAATGATGGCCATTCTGATCAGTATGTGTTACCTCACTGTAGTTTGATCTGCATTTCTCTAATAATTAGTGACGGTCATTTGCATGTCTTCTTAAGAGAAACATCTCTTTAGTTCTTCTGCTCATTTTTGATTCGATTATTTGTGTTTTTTTCTGCTATTGAGTTGTATGAGCTATTTGTATATTTTGGAAATTAAACCTTTATAGGTTGCATGGTTTGCAAATGTTTTCTCCTAGTCTGTAGGTTGTCTTTTTGCTTTGCTTATGGTTTCCTTTGTTGTGCAAAAGCTTGTAAGTTTTGATAAGTTTCAACTGTTTATGTTTGCCTTTATTTTTAGTCTTGGAGACTGACGTAAAAACCATTTCTATGATTTATCTCAGAGAATGTTCTGCCTATGTTCTCATCTAGGAGTGTTATGGCATCAAGGCATAACTACATTCCATTGAATAAAACTTTGTCTTATGGCCACACCTATCTCTGAGAGAAAGTAGAACACGTAGTGTTCATTCTGGACATTTGTGAATATACCAAGGGTTAAACTCACAAAGAAGAATAGCAAATAGGTACTGGTAAATAGGTATTTTCTTATGTCAGAAACACGCAGGCTCCGACATAAGAGTCACAGGATGATGACTCTTGAGCAGAAGCATGGTTGACCTAATTTACGTTATTAAAGGATTGCTTTGACTGCTGGTGGAGAATGGGGGACAGCAAATGTTGAAGCAGGGAGACAGCTGAAAGCGTACAGTAGTTATCTAAATTCTTTAAGATTACCTTAGTTACGGTTTGACTTCCCTGGTGGCTCAGATGGTAAAGAATCTGCCCGCAATGCAGGAGACCTGGGTTCGATTCCTGGGTCAGGAAGATCCTCCAGAGAAGGGAATGGCAATCCACTCCAGTACTCTTGCCTGGAGAATTAGAATTCCATGGACTGAGGAGCCTGGCAGCCTACAGTCCATGGGGTCACAAAGAGACACGACTGCGAGACTAACACTTTCACTAGTTATGGTTTAATAGATACATATATTCAATCTTTGTAGAGTTTACTTTGGAACAAGCCAAATGCCAGTTGTTGTTGTTAATTCCCCACGTTTATCTTTCCTTAATTATTCACTTAATACTTGCTTTGAAAACAAGATAAAGTCAATTGTCAATACAGAAGTCTTTTTCTGAACCCTATTCCAATGAGGTACACATCAAATCTCATTGACAGGAAATTCTATCTGTATATTCAATATACAAATTAGTGCAAAATTTATGATAAAACAAATCAATATATATTTGTTGATATTAGCATTCTTTAGAGAAATCACTGAAATCAATCTGAAACACTGCAGAGTATAATCTTGGTACAAAGCATTTTGCCATCATTCTCCTGCCAGTCTACATGGATTAGAATTTGAAATATTATTTCCACTTAGTACAAATCTCTTTCCAGTTCTCCTATTCTAATCTATTCTCATGTAAGAGAATGCAGGCAATGGTTGAGAGTGAGATAAAGACAGAGAGAAGGAAGGAAGAGAGAAAAAGGAAGAAAAGATGATAGTCATCCTTCTGGAAGGAAGGTCATGGCTAAAAGGCAGCAAAGAAGATAATCTGGCAAGGTTACTAACAGTTTTGACTGTTTTCCTACTATTTTTCATATTAATAATTCTTACCAAATTTTAAAAATAACATATGTTGGTTTTTTTTTGTTTTGACCGAGGAGAGAAAAATATGCTCTGCTTCTGAGCAGACACATCTTCCAACTTGGCTGGAAAAAATGCAGTTCGTGTGCATGCTTGAGGGCAAAGTAGAAGGAGAGAAAAACAGAAAGTAAGAAAAGTAGCCAGGAAACAAGTCATTATTTTTTCATCAGCTAAGGAGCATTAAACTTAATTTCTGAAAAGGCTTGTGTTTGGTGTCTTGATATCAAGGCCAGCTGTCTGTACAGTGGTCTGATTTGAGGAGTATTAGGAAAATTCCACTAATTATAAAAATTTCCTACACTCCTTCAGTGAAATGATTGATTTGGCAAAGCACCATTTAGAAAGTCAGGGGCATATAAAAAAGACACCAAAAATCAATTTTCTAAGGGGCAGTTTGGTAAATGATGCGGTGTGTGCCTATATACAGGCTAGGAAGAATAATGTTTCAATATTTTTATACTTCATTTTAACATACTTTGGGGTTTACCAGAATTATATCAAGAGGCTCTTCAATAAACAAAATATAAAAAATCAGTATCAAACTTATGCCATAAAGTCGGAACTATAAGGACCAGGTAAATTTAAGTTGACAGGAACAATCCCCACAGTCTAAGAAAGGTTGGGAACTGAACTGCAGTAGCTGCTTTAGAATCTTGATAGAGTCATAATGGATTGTCAGAGAATTACACTTCCCTGAAGCTTTGCTTCCTTCTTATTCTGCTGTAAATGTCTGTATATAATGCAAAGAACACGCAAGTTCATGAATCCAAGGACAGTATAGGTCAATTACCCCACAGTTATAAATTAGACAATATCAAAGTGGACTATTTTTACAAAAGCCTGGCCTTCTAAAAAAAAAAAAAACAACTGAAATGGACATTCAAGCTCCTGATTATGTTTCATGCAGCAGTTATACAACAGTAGAAAATATTCATGCTACGAATATAAATCCAGGTATTTAATAATATAATTTTTCTATGTCTTTAAAATGTCTCTTTGTAAGAATATGAAATATTGCAGGAACTGAAATGATAATTATGTTTATCAAGGAAAAGTTCACCGTATGTTATCAAAATGCTAAGTGGGAATTCAGCTTTAATGAGTCATAGATGATTGATTTACTTGAATTTATTCATTTTGTAGAGAAAGAGAAAAATACTCTCTTGTATGTTACTTCTAGTTATCCCATGCTGAGGTACCAATATGAAGAGTGGAAAATGACTCCTAATTTGAGTTCTTTTTATATGATCATAGAGTAAGCATTTGATTACAACTAAAGGAAGGAAAAGGTAGAAACTCAATGGACAAATAGTATTTTTAAATACTGAATAATTAATGGAGACATTTGTCAAGGAGAAGAAAGCATAAACAAATGTACAGAGATAAGAAATACAAGGCAAAATCAAGGAATGCTAAAAATTGTAACACCAATTACTAAAAGGAAGGACAGAAAGAGGAGACCGGGAGTTAAGTGTTGGTTAATGAACCTGCAAAAGTAAATTAGATCCATAATATGAAAATCTTAAAATCTTAAGGAGTTAATTAAGAGCTTACTGATAGAACACAATTACTATTCTTTAAATTATGTACCTTAATCTGGGATAGTCAAAGTAATGGGAGCCACCAGAATTAATATATTCCAACATATCTTTCAAAACTGTACAAATCAACAAGGACAACATAGAAAATCACACAAATCCCAAGCCTTCGGTGTATGTGGAATGCAGAGGACATTACAACTTCAACTTGCCTGTAAGAAAAATTTGAGATGAGCTGTTTCTTGAGTTCCTACAAAATGTTTGTATGCAGTAAAGGGCAGATATCTAGAAAAAACTGTCTGGAAGATAGGAGAAGGAAATAGAGGACCTAATGTTGAACTAAAATTACCACCATAAAAAAGGAAGTCTATACTAAGTGCTAAAATACTGCCAAAAAACCCTTGTATATCAGAGCACTGGCTATAGATAAAGGACTCAAAAGTATGCAGTTTAGAAAGTTATTTCTTCTGTGAAAATAGAATAGAAAGGAAGAGAGGACCAGACTCTGGAAACTGTACACAGGAAGAGAAAAAGGAGCAAGTATGGAGAAATTTTGAAAGACACAACAAAAACAATAAATTCAAAACACAAATATTGCCCCCAAAGTGCCATAATATTAAAAATACTGCATTATCTTATGCTGACAAATGGGCAAAGGAGAGTCATTTTTTGACTAAGAATATTCTAGACCACCATAAACCAGTAGCTTTGTTCATAAAATGCAATGCAAATGAATTTTTTGATCTCTACAAAGCTATTATAAGAGCACAGTTCAGTTCAGTTGCTCAGTCGTGTCTGACTCCTTGTGACACCATGAACTGCAGCATGTCAGGCCTCCCTGTCCATCACCAACTACCGGAGTCTATCCAGACCCATGTCCATTGAGTCAGTGATGCCATCCAACCATCTCATCCTCTGCTGTCCCCTTCTCCTGCCTTCAATCTTTCCCAGCATCAGGGTCTTTTCAAATGAGTTGGCTCTTTGCATTAGGTGGCCAAAGTATTGGAGTTTCAGCCTCAACATCAGTCCTTCCAATGAATATTCAGGACTGATTTCCTTTAGGATTGACTAGTTGAATTTCCTTGCAGTCCAAGGGACTCTCAAGAGTCTTCTCCGACACCACAGTTCAAAAGCATCTATTATTTGGCACTCAGCTTTCTTTATAGTCTAACTCTCACATGCATACATGACTACTGGAAGAACCATAGCTTTGACTAGACAGACTTGTGTTGGCAAAGTAATGTCTCTGCTTTTTAATATGCTGTCTAGGTTGGTCATAGCTTTCCTTCCAAGGAGCAAGCGTCTTTTAATTTCATGGCTGCAGTCACCATCTGCAGTGATTTTGGAGCCCCCAAAAATAAAGTCAACCACTGTGTCCACTGTTTCCCCATCTATTTGCCATGAAGTGATAAGACCACAAATGAGAATTAAGCTGTTATAGCTAGTGAGTTTCCAATACACACACAAGCGTGTACACACACACACACACACACACATGCACGCACCACAGAAGGAAACTAGCCAATATTCTGAAATAAAATATTCCCAAACATTTGTTAATATAACAAAATCCCAATAATAGAAAATTAGAAATTTTAAAAAGAACTGTACCAAAACTATAAAGAAATAAAATGATGATTGATCTGAAAAAAGGAAATAGAAAACAGGAAAATAAGACTAAATTACAAGTTACTTCAGAAATAAAACTAGAAAAACATCAAAGAGAATAAAAATTAAAGTAAGGGAGGAAAGAAAAAGATGGAGGCGGAATAGGATGGGGAGGACACTTTCTCCTTCACTACTTCATCAAAAGAACATTTCAACGCTGAATAAGTTCCACAAAACAACTTCTGAATGCTGGCAGAGGACATCAGGCATCCAGCAAAGCAGATTATTGGCTTCAAAAACAGGTAGGAATAAATATAAGGGACGAGAAAAGAGACAAAGGAGGTAGGAAGGGAGTCTCGTCCCGGGAAGGGAATCCCATCCTGGGAAGAGACTCTTAAAAAGAGAGGTTGCCAAGCTCCAGGAAACATTCGCGCAGCGGACTCTGTGTCGAGCCTGGGAAGCACAGACGGCAACATAACAGGAAGGAAAAATAAATAATCAAAACCAACAGATTACGAACCCAACAGTAAATCCCCCAGCGGATAAGCAGCGCAAACGCCTGCCTCTGACACCAGCGAGTGGGGGTTGGGCAGGGAGGAGCGAGACCCGCCAGCCCAGCCGCAGTGCTCTCTAAGAACTGGCCTCGGGAAATGCAGGCTCTGAAGGGCTTTTCGTGAGAATTGTGTAGCAACGTGGCCAGAATCGGGTCCGAGAATCACGCCGCAGGAGACGCAGGCTCTGCAGGGCTTTTCGCGAGAATCGCATAGCAATGTGGCCAGAATCAGGTATGAGAATCGGGCCGTGGGAAACGCAAGCTTCAATGCTTTTCACGAAAATAGGGTCGTAACATGGCCAGAATCGGGACCGCGCAGGGCCAGAACAAACTAACTCGGACTAGCAAACCAGACTGTGGGATAGCTACCATGAGAATTGTGTAGCAACGTGGCCAGAATCGGGTCCGAGAATCACGCCGCAGGAGACGCAGGCTCTGCAGGGCTTTTCGCGAGAATCGCATAGCAATGTGGCCAGAATCAGGTATGAGAATCGGGCCGTGGGAAACGCAAGCTTCAATGCTTTTCACGAAAATAGGGTCGTAACATGGCCAGAATCGGGACCGCGCAGGGCCAGAACAAACTAACTCGGACTAGCAAACCAGACTGTGGGATAGCTACCATGCAGAACACTCGAACATAAGACAACGCGACAGGCCGGTGCACAGAACACAGGACGAATTGGAAATAGCCGGTCGCAGACCATCCCCCTCCACTGACGGGCAGACAGAGCCATAAGTGCTGGAAGGGGAGCAGTCGCGCAGCTCAAAAGAGATAATACCTACCAGATTTCTTTGCTAACTAAGACTTCTGGGGGGCTCTGGACAATCAT
>SJYC01142306.1:0-17022 GCA_006408675.1 Madoqua kirkii
TGATTTGGTAATATTAATTTTAAAAAGATTGCTAATATATTATACTTGGTAGTAAGCTAAAATATTATCAAATGACGGTTTTTAAATAAAATTTAAATAATATTAAGTTTTAAGTCTTTCCTAAGCTTCAACTTAAAATATTGACCCATTTCAAGAATCAAAAATATGAAGTAATAAATAAGCTTATTAAGAAAATTAGAATCCAAAATACCTGCTATAAATGACAAATGATCTTTACTTCACAAAGAAACACTGAGACCAGATTCTCCTTGTTCTGTAAAGTAAAATTACAATTTAAATTTAAACAGGTAATTGTGCAACTTCACAGGTAACCAGCAGGTGTCAGACTCATACTGCCTTATGTAATATAACAAATTCCTGTCAGACAAGCAGCTAGTTTTGAGACTCTGAGATATTAAAAAAAGAAATTAGAATACAGGGAGGAAAATGTACAATACTGTACTGGTGGAAAAGAACATTTAAGACACGTTTCTAGATAATAAATATCTACTTCTTACAAAATGGCAAGATCTAGAAAGTAATTTGGTATTACTTATTCATAATCAAGATAAAAAATTCAGTTTTTGAATTAAAAGTGAGGTAAACATTTATGTCTAAATATTAAAATGACTTTATAGTAGTGTTAAGTGAAAAATAGTATAAACAATATAAAGTACACATATAGTTATATAATAAAATGGGTATTATGATATATGTTAAAGAATGATAATTTTTAAAAGTATATATCGTAAAGGGCATTGCATTGTTAACAGTGAAGGTTTATGAATGGTGATGTTGTATTTAAATGTCGCACTTCTCTGCACCTTTTTCTCAATACATGATAGGGACCTTTAATGAAAAAATGTAGTTGTGACTGGCATGGTTTTGGAATTTGATTTGTGCATTCCCTTACCCTGCTCTCCACAGTGCTTTATTTAGCATGTGTACTATCCTTGAGCAAACTGGTTCAGTTTCTTCATTTTTGATGTCACCTATTTTTTTAAATTATGAAAGTAAGATAACACATTTACAGAAGACTTGGAAAATACAGAACAAGTTTATATATAGTTATATTATATATTATACTCTTTTTAAGTAGATAAGTTTTAGTTGGAGTTTAAATATCAAAGTCTCAACAATTAACAGAATGAATATACAAAGAAGTAGAAGGATATAGTAGACCCGAAAACTCTGTGAACCAATTCAACATAATTAAGATTTATATAATTTTTACCTAACAGTAGGAAACAAATTCTATTCAACTTCTCATAGACTGTAAAGTAGGAGACAGTGGAACATATCAAGGACATAAAACCAGGTGAAAAAATGTCATGGTCTAAAAATGTATTGAAATTGTACAGTCTGTTCTCTTATTACTGTGGAATTATGTTAGAAATCAATATCAAAAGATATTTGAAAATAACCCATTTTTAAGAGAATGTGACATTTACCAAGCAAGATCTTCAACTTAACCATCAAAAGCCTCATTAAAGTCAGACTGAAAAAGACACAGAGGGTGACTGCAAAGAAGAAAGCATTTAAATGAGGAATTAGTGTCAAAGTGAGATATTAATATTAAAGATACTTTAAACAAAATCCCATGTATCTGGAAATTAAATGTCCACTTTTAAATAATAGGTGTATCTATGAAGCTATAACAAGGAAAATTAGAAAATACTTGTAATGGAATAAAAATGAAAAGAGAATTTACCAGAATTTATTGCATGCAGCTGAAGCTGCTCAATGCAATTAAATATAATGTGGAGTCTTGAATAAAGTAAGAAAACAAATAATGGACACTAGCATAAAATTTTGTGAAATTTGAAAAAAAATGTGTAATGAGTTAATAACACTGTATCACTTGTTAATTTTCCTTTTTTTTTTTTTTTACAAGATAGCATTTCTTTATATTCTCTGAACAGACTCAGAAGTTTTTTTTTTAATCACTGAAAGACAGTTAAAGTTAGTCACACAGTCGTGTCAGACTCTTTGCTATCCTATGGGCTGTAGTTTGCCAGGCTCCTCTGTCCATGGAATTCTTCAGGGAAGACTTCTGGAATGGGTTGCCATTTCATTCTTCAGGGGATCTTCCTGACCCAGGGATTGAACCCAGGTCTCCTGCACTGCAGATTCTTTTACCAACTGAGCTACTAGGGAAGCCTTTACATCACTAAGATAATCAATTTCCTAGACTTTTAGCAGTAATACTAGTTGCTAAAATACATGGAACTAAAAGTTTTGAGTGACTATAAATTAGAAAGTTAGCAGTCTACTCATATAAAATCAAACAAGTGGAACCAAAATGTCATGTCTTTTTTTTAGCTAAGCAAAAATTAATATATTTAATATATATATATATACTATATTATACATACTATATATGTGTATGTGCATACAGAAGCTTTTCTACTACAGTTGATAAAGGCTTAAGAAAGAACAACAACAACAAAAAGAGACAGAGAAACTGGAAAATATAAACCAGATGAAATGGGAGCACTGAATATGAAACAGAAAAAGTGGAACAAACTAAATAAAAGTAAAAGATCATCATATAGTCCAATTGTTTTAAACATGGCTGCTCATTGTTTTGGAGAAGGCGATGGCACCCAACGCCAGTACTCTTGCCTAGAAAATCCCATGGATGGAGGAGCCTGGTAGGCTGCAGTCCATTGGGTCGCTAAGAGTTGGATATGACTGAGCGATTTCACTTTCACTTTTCACTTTCCTGTATCAGAGAAGGAAATGGCAACCTACTCAAGTGTTCTTGCCTAAAGAATCCCATGGATGGGAGAGCCTACCGGGTTGCCTTTTATGGGGTTGCACAGAGTCAGACACGACTGAAATGACTTAGCAGCAGCAGCAGCTCATTGTTTAACATGTCTGCTCATGGATGCTCAAGAAATACATCTGGAACTTTGGAGAAAAATAGCACTACCTGGGCATTTGCATTTTTCAAAAAATTCTAGATAATTCAGTTATGCATCTGATGAAAAATGATTACAAGTTTTTGTATTAAATGGTAGTTTTAGTGATATAGAATTTTATTATTTTATGTTGACACATCATCATACAATGGTATTAAGTGAATAATACTTATATAACATAATAGTAAAAGATGTTTATCAGTTTTCACAATCAACAGCCAGATAAAAAAGAAAAGATAATTAAATTACAACTGCAAGCCATAATGGAAACATGATTAACCTAACAGCATAAAATAATTACATACAATTTGGGGGGTTAAGTAGAGTGATGTGATAAGTGGAAGCACAGACATGCACATGTTCTCATCTGCCCAGTCAATCTGTCTTTTATTTAGTGTGTTTAATCCATTTACAGTTAAGGTAATTATCAATATGTATGATCCTATTACCATTTTCTTAATTGTTGTGGGTTTATTTTGTGTACGTCTTTTCCTTCTCTTATGCTTCCTTGCCTAGGGAAATTCCTTAGTATTTGTTGTAAAGCTGGTTTGGTGGTGCTGAATTCTCTTAACTTTTGCTTGTCTGGAAAACTTTTGATTTATCCATCAAACCTGTGAGAAAGTCTTGCTGGGTAGAGTATCCTTGATTGCAGGTTCTTCCCTTTTATCATTTTAAATATATCATGCTATTCTTTCCTGGCTTGTAGAGTTTCTGTTGAGAAATCACCTGATAACCTCATGGGAGTTCCCTTGTATGTTATTTGCATTTTTTTCCTTGTTGCTTTTAATATTTTATTTGTCTTTAATTTTCATCATTATGACTACTATGTGTCTCAGTGTGTTCCTCCTTGGGTTTATCCTGCCTGGGCTTCTCTGTGCTTCCTGGTCTTGTTTGACTATTTCCTTTCCCACTTTAGGGAACTTTTCAGCTACTATTTCTTCAAATATTTTCTCACATCCTTTCCCTGTCTCTTCTCCTTCCAGGACAACTATAATATGAATGTTGATGTATTTTTTTTGGTTTCTTTTTTGTTGTTGTTGATGCATTTAATGTTGTCCCAGAGGTCTCTTATGCTATCTTCATTTTTTTCTTTCTTTTTTCTATATTCTGTTCTGCAGCAGTGATTTTCACCATTCTGTCCTCAAGGTCACTTATCTGTTCATTTGCATCAGTTATTCTGCTATTGATTCTGGACTTCCTGATAGCTCAGCGGTAAAGAACCTGTCTGCAACGCGAGAGACCCTGGTTCAATTCCTGGGTCAGGAAGATCCTCTAGAAAAGGGATAGGCTACCCACTCCAGTATTCTTGGGCTTCCTTGGTGGCTTAGACAGTAAAGAATCTGGCTGCAATGTGGGAGATCTGGGTTCAAGCCCTGGGTTGGGAAGAGCCCCTGGAGAAGGACATGGGAACCCACTCCAGTATTCTTGCCTGGAGAATCCCATGAACAGAGGAACCCAGTGGGCCATAGCCCATGGGGTCATAAAGAGTTGGAAATGACTGAGTGATTAAGCACAGCAGAGTCTGTTTGTTTGTTCTTTAGTTCTTTTAGGCCTTTGGCAAACATTTCTTGCATCTTCTCAATCTTTGCCTCTATTCTTTTTTCAAGATTTTGAATCATCTTCACTATCATTATTCTGATTTTTTTTTTTTCTGGAAGGTTGGCCTATCTCCACATCATTTGGTTATCTTTCTGGAGTTTTATCTTGTCTCTTCATTTGGGACAAAATCCTCTGTTTTTTCATCCTAGTTAACTTTCTTTGATGTGGTTTTGGTTCTAGCTGTTGAGGGATTGTGGTTCTTTTTGTTTCTTCTGTCTACCCTTTAGTGCATGAGGCTAAGAGGCTAGTATAAGCTTTCCGATGGGAGGGACTGGTGGTGGGAAAAACTGGGTCTTGCTCTGGTGGACAACTTTAATTCAATTATTCACTGATGGGTAGGGCTATGCACACTCCCTGTTAGTTGTTTGCTCTGAGGTGACCCAGACCTGGGGTCTACCGGCTCTATGGTAGGGATAATGGCAACCTCTAAGAGTACTTATGCCAAGAAACCCCTTCCAGGACTGACGATGTCAGTTCCCTTGTTTCCACGGCAAGTCACTGCCAACCCACACCTCCACAGAAGCCCCTACATCACTAACAAGTAGGTCTGGTACAGTCTTCTGTGAGGTCACTGCTCCTTTCCCCTAGGTCCTGGATTGCACAAGATTTTGTTTCTGCCTTCCAAGAGTAGAGTTGTGTTTCCCTCAGTCCTATGTTGTTGTTGTTGTTCAGTTGCTCAGTTGTGTCTATTTGTGACCCCATGGACTGCAGCATGCCAGGCTTCCCATCCTTCACTATCTTCTGGAGTTTACTCAAGCTCATGTCCATTGAGTCGGTGTTGCCATCCAACCATCTCATCTCTGTTGACGTCTTCTTCTCCTGCTCTCAATCTTTCCCAGCATCAGGTTCCTTTCCAATGAGTTTGATCATCACATCAGGTGGCCAAAGTACTGGGGCTTCAGCTTCACTATCAATCCTTCCAATGAATATTCAAGGCTCAGTCCCTTTAGAATTGACTGGTTTTATCTCTTTGCTATCCAAGGGACTTTCAAGAGTCTTCTTCATTACCACAATTTGAAAGCACTTTGGTGCTCAGCCTTCTTTATGGTCAACTTTCACATCTGTACATGACTACTGGAAAAACCACAGCTTTGATTATATCGACCATTGTCAGCAAAGTGATGTCTCTGCTTTTTAATATGCTGTCTAGGTTTATCATAGCTATTCTTCCAAGGAGCAAGTGTCTTTTCAGAGCTGCAGTCACTGTCCATAGTGATTTTGGAACCCAAGTAAATAAAAGATGTCACTTTTCCCCATCTATTTGCAATGAAGTGATGGGACAAGATGCCATGATCTTAGGTTTTTGAATGTTGGGTTTTAAGCCAGCTTTTCCCTCTCCTCTTTGACACCTGTCAAGAGGCTCTTCAGTTTCTCTTTGCTTTCTGACATTAGAGTGATATCATCTCCATATCTGAGGAGATGATATCCATATCCATATCATCTCCATATTTCTCCCAGCAATTTTGATAACCAGTTTTGCATGATGTACTCTGTATATGTTAAAAAGCAGGGTGACAGTATATAACCATGACATAGTCCTTTCCCAATTTAGAACAAGTCTGTTGTTTCATGCATGTCTGGTTCTAACTGTTGCTTTTGACCTGCATACAGGTTTCTCAGGAGACAGGTGAGGTGGTCTGGTATTCCCATCTCTTTAAGAATTTTCCCCAGTTCATTGTGATCCACACAGTCAAAGGCTCTAGTGTAGTCAATGAAGCATAAGTACATGTTTTCCTAGAATTCCCTTGTTTTCCTATGATCCAATGGATGGTAGCATTTTGATCTCTGGTTCCTCTGCCTTTTCTAAATCCAGCTGGTACATCTGGAATTTCTCAGTGCACATACCAAAGCACTACTACAAATAAAGCAAGTGGAGATGATGTAATTTCAGCTGAGCTATTTCAAATCCTAAAAGAGGATGTTGTGAAGTGCTGCACTCAATATGCCAGCAAATTTGGAAAACTCAGCAGTGGCCACAAGGGTCAGTTTTCTTTCTAATCCTAAGGAAAGGCAATGCCAAAGGATGTTCAAACTACCACACAAATGCTGAACTTCACATGCTAGCAAGGTAATGCTCAAAATCCCTGAAGCTAGTCTTCAGCAGTATGTGAACCAGTCCTATGGATGTTGTGTAATTAAATCCCACTGGTCTTCAAAGTCAGATTCCTTGGTGATTTCCAGTCTTTTTCCCAGATCCCCAGACTGGGAAGCCTGACATGAGACTCAGAATCTTCAAAACAGTGAGAGAATTTCCTTGGTATTATTGTTTTCTAGATTGTGGATCGCCCAGCCAGCAGTTAAGGGATTTAATTTTATCATGTTTTCACCCCTTCTACCATCTTCGTGCAGCTTCTCTTTTATCTTTGAATGTGGGGTGTATTTTTGGCGAGTTCTCCTGTCTTCCTCCTATCTATGGTTGTTCAACAGCTGGTTGTGATTTTAGTGGTCTCACAGGAAGAGATGAGTCCACATCCTTCTACTCCACCATCTTGAATCGGAAGCCCCATCTCTCAGTGTCATCTGTTTTTATATATTATTTCTTATTTCATTATTAAGTATTTAAGTAGCACATATATTGACATTAATTCTCATAATGACTTTAGCAAGTAGGTGTTATTTTTATTAAATTAGGAGACTGAAGCACAGAGCAGCTAAGTAACTTTCTCAGCTCATAGCAGAGGAGGTAGGATTTGAAATGAAGCAGTCAGATTCTATGTTCTACCTCCTCAGCTAAACCCAGAAATGCCATATGGATATGGATGACATTTTAAAGTGATAATTATTTTGAAAATTAGCTGGATACAAATCTCAGTCCATGGAAATTAGATGTAAAGAAATATAACTTTATGTTCTGTCTTTAACATTATTTTAGATCAGCGGGTACTTCTGTTTGCATGCCATCCTTGTGATAATGGGAATTGTCTGACTGCTTTCTTGCCTCACCAGCTCCGGGAACTGTCTCTGAGAATTTGGTCTACAGCCCTGTCTGCCCATGCTCTGCTACAGGTGCATGCTCAGTTGTGTCCAACTCTTTCCAACATCATGAACTATGCCTGCCAGGCTCCTCTGCCCATGGAATTTTCTAGGCAAAAATACTGGATTGGGTTGCCATTTCCTTCTCCAGGGGATCTTCCTGCCTCAGGTATTGAACCTGTATCTCTACCACTGTGTCACCTGGGAAGCCCATGCACAATAGATATCTATTTTTTCCTCTGGGGTCTCACTGCTTCTGTGGTGTTTTATTCTCCAAGTAGCCTACTGACCTTCCTAGTCTCAGATTCCACCAATTTATCCATGGTGTGGATACTTTCTTATGACTCTCTGGGCTATTGAGCAGCTGTTCCTTGTTTCCCAGACTCTCAAATTCCTTTTATCTAATGTATCCCTCTCCTGAGGAAATGAACATTAAAAAAAGAAACTAATAGTAATTTGAACATGGCAAAAGGCAAAAAGGACAGTATGGGAGAAAATAGCAGGAACAAGATTAATATTTCACAAATATTTCCAGCACATCAAGAAATATTAAAAAGGGAAAATTAAGTTTTAAAAGTCAAATGTATATCTATTACATCAGTGCAATTGTTTATAGATCTCATGTTGCATTATTAACTCAGTTGAAGCTTTCCACAATTTCTAAGATGTATGGGAATAATTTTATTTGTGGACTGGTTAAGAGTAGTCACATGAAAAACTATATTTTCAAATTCTTCTTTCTTTGTTTCATAAAGGCGAGAGAGAATCAGAGGCAGTGGCAGAGACTTTGAGAGAGAGAGAGAGAGAGACTCATGATTAATCTAGGACAAATTAATCTTTTTCATGCTGCTGCTATTTCCTAAGTCTCCACTGTTTGGAGCCATTTCTTCATACTTCAGTGGGGTTTTGTTATTTTAATTTTCATATGTTATTTTTTTACAATATTTTTATTTTAGTTTCTCATATATGCAGTTTGCATTTCCCATTAGCATATGTCTTTTCAGTTGAATTATCATTTAATTACACCTTGTCTGATTGAAAAGATAAACAAGGATATTAAGTTGTACACAACACTAGCTAAACTATTTGAGAATTTGTGGAGATAGTGAAGGACAGGGAAGCCTAGCATGCTGTAGTCCATGGGGTCTCAAAGACACGGACACAACTGAGTGATTCAACAACAACTGTGAAATGTTAGGCATTCTGAAACTTCGTCATTGATTTTTCATTATCTGTTGAATTGCATTATGGTACTTTACCTGGAACTCAACACATGTATATATAGTCAAGGTTTATTGTTGTTTATAGTCATTTGCTTGTTTTCTTTTTGATGTGAGGGGACAAGACATGGGCAAAGAACCTTGGAAACAAATGTAAATGTGTTGTTGAAATCAATATGTGAGATTCTTGTCCCCAACTATTTCTTGCTAGAGTACAACTTTCATATCTGCTGAGATGAGGATGTACTATTCATAGTACAGCATTATGGAATATATTTCCCTATGTATGAAGAATGATGACTTTGGAATTAACTAGGCAGATTATTTTTTTATAGGAGAAACCATGGGCAAAAGTACTATGTATTTTTCATAGCTTTTAGAAATCTTTGTCCATTAGAAGATAATTTACATATTCCCTAAAATAAAAATTATGACAGGAAGTGTTACAATTGCTGCCATCTATGACTCAAAGGTTCTTAGAATTTTTTTACATGATAAATAAAGTTCTGAAAAGAGCTGGCCACTATCCAAAATGTAACTTAAAATGTATCTTAATTGTGAAATGGTGAATGGAATTGTTTCCTTAATTTGAAATAATATATAAAGGCTTCTAACTAAATATATTCAGTTCTGAACCCTAAAAAATTTCAGGCTACTCACGTAGCCATCACCTGTCTAGACATATTATTTTTGTCTCCCGTGAATGCATGTAATCAATGCTACATTTATGCAAAAAAAATACATTAAATATTAGAAGTATATTTGAATTCATTTTCTATTGTATTTCAAAATTACTGGAGTTTTTGGTAAGCTTTATTGCTTTTTGTAAGGATTAAATTTTCCTTTCTGAAATTTTAAGCATGGCTTTGAATTCAAAAGGCTTTTAAGTGACAATTATTATTTCAAGTATTTAAAATTAACCTAAATTTATAATACCAATTATACTTTATTGTTTTTTGGTTGCAATATATTTTGTTCAAATGCTTCTGATGAGAAATAGTTCTACATAGAAAGAAAATCTAAACCAAACCAATTGTACTAGGAGTTGAAAGATATCCAGAAGTGAAGGAAGGAAGAAGAAATAGAGTAGAAAGGAAGGGAAAAAATTATTTCATGAAGGTTGACCAAACTTGTTGAGACAATGTTTCAAGCTTCTCATGAAAACATACAGAACAAATGGACCCTTGGGGTCTACAGCCCACATGAAAAGAGCTGAAGCACAGACTCAATGGTGGGAAAAATTAAGTTTATGAAACAACAGGCCAGGGCTATCTATTGTTAGCCATAGAGGATAGATTCAATGAAGATTTTGAAATAACCCACTCATCTTTTTTTCTGATAACATGTGTGGACTCTTAAATCTTTCTATGAAGACTGGATTACTTGACTATATTTGTTAGTGGATTTTTATACACAAATTTGTTTTTACACTGAATTGGTTTTTATTTTCTTCCTTATTTCCTTTCTTTCTCTAGTTCCTTTTCATTCCCTTCCTTTCTTTTTATTTTTAACCTCCCATCTTTTTTTTTTTTTGTAGGAGTAGGGCTTATGGAATGGGATAGAAGAAATAACATTTGTTGTTTTGAGAAAGAACTTACCAAGCAGCCAGTAGTCTCAAAACATGAAAAACATGTTCTTTCTCTAGGAAGGCTATCTTACTGATTCCCCTTAATTCCTACTTTCACAAGTTTAAAAATAGTTTTTGCATAACACATTATCAGAGGATGTCTGCATGGTCTTGAACTCCATAAAATAAAATAGTGATTTGTGTTACTCTAAGTGTCCTTTAAAACATTTAAAGTAATTTCATGTTTTTAAAAATCTTTATTGAAGTCACAGTATGATCAACCAAACACTTAATGGAAATCTCTTTTTTATAACATCAGAGGTAGCTCCTAATTGGACAAACAATAATTGAATTTTGAGACTCTAAAACAGTTTGATATTACTGTATGAATTAAAAGAATCTGCTCTTCATTTGCATATATCTGTAGCTATTTGACTCAGCCCCTATCTTCTTTGACTCTACAAAAGAGCCCACTTCTGAAATGTCAAGGAGACTTCTTTGTTACAAGAACAAGTTGTCTTAACTACTTAAGTCTGTTTCCTCAAGGACTGTGATCTTGAGTCTAACTTTATCTTTTCTCCTTTTTTGTATCATCAAACTTCCTGCAATGGAACCACCATGCTTCATATCAATATTATTCACTATTATTGTGTATTAGATATTGACTCTTAATAGATGAATAAACTTTCATTTGTATATAAAAATGATTCCACCATAGGTTAGTTTTCAGAAACTGTACTACATTTCTGTATCTTTCGTCACCTTTTCTTCGATTTCTTTGATTTTTTTCCTACTTTGATAGTTTGGCCAGATGGAATCAGGGCACAGTCCACTGAACATACTCTTTGATTGCAAAGACTTGTCCTAACTAAGCACTAATCTCTCCTTAGACTGTGGCCCAGGCTTGGCCAATACTAAGCACTTAATAAATGGCTGAATGAATGACCATCTCATGTTCTGGATGAGAAAAGAAGCTAATTGGTCTATGAGGGATCGAACTTGTAATCTTAGTTTCATCAGTATGTCTCAATACTGAATGTGATTGTCTAGATCTTATGTATTTAAAAAAAGAATCTTTAGCAGCAACAGTTTGAATTTTCCAAATATAAATGTTTTCTTTTTTAATCACTTAATAAATCAAAATGTGCAAATAAAATAATAATAAAATAAATTTTTAAAATTTAAAATAAAAATTGAGCTCAGACAAGAGAGATAACCACGCTTGTCAGGATACTGAATCAAGTCTTTGCATGAAGTCTGACAGAGTAGGTGCTCTCTTGGGCCCTGAAATTGTTGAAGGACATGAACTGCAGCTTATGCATATAGGCTTCTGGTGAGAAAACCAGCCATAGACATTGTCACACTATACAGGGACATCCTTTGTCACTGAGGAAGGCATCAGAGTGAGCTCAAATGCCGAAAATGTCTGTTTATTTGCTCCTAGTTTTAAGCTACAAGGTATTTTAGTCTACTTGTTTGTATTGCCTTCTTTTTACCTCATTCAAAGACACCTATTTCACAAACCACCAACAGTTTAAAAAATAAACCCCGTCTGAGAAATGGAAGTTTCCTAGCATCAGAAATCACTATGTTATTTAGAAAAATCATTCTAAATACGATATTGCTCTTACTATAAATAAATCTCAACTTTCCTTAATAACCCCTCCTTCCTAGGAAAGCAATAATGCTGAGAAATGTGACATTTAGACAACAGCATCTTATTCACTATTTATTGTACCTAGAAATAATAAATTACCACATGCATTTAACATTTTGTAAGTCTGAAGGTTTCCTCCAGTTCTAATGTTTTGTGATTCTAAGAATAGAAAGATATATTTTAATAGTTGAAATAATGAGTCACCAGTGTTTACTGAGCATTTTCTATGTGCCAGACACTGTTAAATAACATGCCTTATTCATTTCATTCTCAAAAAAAATTTGTAAGGAAGGCAGTGCTATTATGCCCACTGACAGTGAGATTTAATGAAGCTGACAGACTTGCTTGGGTTTCCAGAGAGAAAAGTATAGAATGACCTTTGAACCTGCGTGATTTAACTCAAAGGCCTGAAAGTCAGGCACTCTCTAATACCAACCAACATACTAAATGCTTTTGTCTGTTGCTCCAAGATTTTACCTGAAACAATTTTACTTATAAAGTGTGTAGATTTAAAAGAAATTCTAAAGAGAGCATTTCTAAGCTAAGTAAGATCTCCATAGACTTCACTCTCCCTGTCAAACCCTGAAAACATGAGAAAAAAATGGAAAAGAGACGAAAAGCAACTAACAATAAATTTACCAACACCATTCACATAGGGTAAATAGGACAATTTAATTTAAAAACCACAGCAAAGAAACAAACAAAAACCCAGACTCTCTGGGAAGAATGAGACATAACAGAAAAGCACAGCTTGGTATGGTTCCTCACTAAATCCAAGCTCAGAACCCCTCTTAGAGAAGGGAGAATTTCTATTAACACCTCCAACTTGGAAGCAAATAGAATGTTGATCCTCACCCATTCCCCAGCTCCCACCTTCTGAAGAAGCACAGTGGAGATCCCTGGCCTTTGGAATTGAAGTTCTAGTGCTATATTCTGAACTGGGGAAAAGATCCCACATAGAACTGTCCTATCTCTCCACTCTATCCTCATTCTAAATTTGGTGGAGTAGAAAGTTGCCAAATAAAATACTTATAATAAACAATTACTCACTGTCTATCTGAAATTAAAATTTAACTGAATGTCTTATATTTTTATTCGCTATGTTTGTGCACTTAAACTTGAATATCAAATAAACAATATTATTTATAATACATATACCCAACTACTACATGGGACATACTTACACACAAAAATACTTCTTACCTGAAGTTCAAATTTAACTGTGCACCCCACATTTTTCTTTGCTATATCTGGCAGCTCTAGTGAGGTAGAATCTCTAGTATAAAACAAATAATCAAATCTCAGGATTGACAAAACAAACATCAAAACAGAAGCCATGAATTCTAATAATGACAAGCTAAAAATACTGGACTCACTTAAACATATAAACTCACACTGAAGAACATGCTAAAAATGGATATATATCAGAAAATAAAGGCTGAGGTATATAATAATATAACTGAGAAATAAGAAAGTGAATTAAACAACTGTGCTCCAGAAGGATAAGTTATTACAAATGGATAAATCTTTGTGGTAATTTTTATTTTCTTCCAGGTACTGTTCTATATGTTTTCAAAAATTAAAGCAATTCTAAGGATATAAATAGTCTCCAGTATCATTCAGAACTAAAAAGCTAAAAGAAATGGGAAGAAGGTTTATAAAATGTTAGATATCATTTTATTTCCCCTGAGAAATGAATCTGCCTGCTTGTGGGAGACAATAATATACATATTGGGTACAAACGGGAAAACAAGGCAAGAAGAGGGAATAAAAAAGACAAAGGAATAGAGAGACTTAAGAAAAATTCTTCTGTCTAAAGCTAAGTTTAGACATTTTACAGAAAACCATTATAATATTATTTCTTGGAACAATGTTCATTTAGTAAGTTCTGTGAGGCCTCATTTAGTAAGTTATGTGAGGACTGGTTTAATTTCCATTTGATTGTCTTCTATTCTTGGAATTTGTTGATTACTAAGAGCAGGGAGAGTAACAATTTTCCTATCCTAATTTTCCACTTTTCCTAACAACTGGTGACTGACAGCTGGACTCACAATAAATAGACTTGTGCCTTGGGTACTGACAGTGAGGATTGATGATCTGGTATATCTGCACACCCCTCTCTCTACTGTTAGGCTATTTTTCTTTACGTTCCCCAGATCTTCAACTAAGTGCAAATATCTCATCTTTAACTACTGGTTATTTTATCCAACCTATAATTAATCTAAAATGGCTGCTGCTGCTGCTAAGTCGTTTCAGTTGTGTCCAACTCTGTGCAACCCCACAGATGACAGCCCACCAGGGTCCCCTGTCCCTGGGATTCTCCAGGCAAGAACACTGGAGTGGGTTGCCATTTCCTTCTCCAATGCATGAAAGTAAAAAGTCAAAGTGAAGCCGCTCAGTCGTGTTTGACTCCTAGCAACCTCATGGACTGCAGCCTACCAGGCTCCTCCATCCATGGGATTTTCCAGGCTAGCTAGATTATTAAATTAAATCTAAATAGATAAGCCAGGGAATTTTTATTTTATTTTATTTTTTTGATAGAGAAACTTTTGGACAGAGGGGTGTTTTGTTGTTGCTGCTACAACTATGAAACCTGAACCAAAATTAAAAAAAGTAATAACATCAATGCTTATTAATAATAGTGATGAAATTATGGTTGTTTATATGTTTGTCTACTTTTTATACAGAGGTGTGATTCATGAGTATCTTTGTATATTATCTAATTCACATGTAAAAACAATATATTAAGAATACTATATTAATTAGTATTTTGGCTATAAATGTTAGGAACCTTCCCCCTCATCTCTCCCATTCCACACGAATAATAATCTCAGAAAGCTAGATATCCACTCATTCATTCGGGCCGCCTGTGTCACCTTGATACAGGTTTCTATGCCTTCCCGCCTTTCCTTGAACCTGGTCAGTCTCGCGAGATCATGTAAAAGCAATTTCTGAACAACTGCATTAACTATATCTGCCAAGTCACTTCAGTCGTGTCTGACTCTGTGCGACCCCATAGACGGCCTCCTACCAGGCTCCTCTGTCACCGGGATTCTCCAGGCGAGAACACTGGAGTGAGCTGCCGTTTCCTTCTCCAATGCGTGAAAGTGAAGGGTAAAAGTGAAGTCGCTCAGTCGTGTCCGACTCTTAGCGACCTCATGGACTGCAGCCTACCAGGCTCCTCCATCCATGGGATTTTCCAGGCAAGAGTACTGCAGTGAGGTGTCATTGCCTTCGCAACTCAAAGTAAGAAGCTACTTACTGACAGAACCAAGGAACACTTGCTGGACGAGGCCTTGTGTGACTCTACCCAGGCTCGTGCTTCTGAAGTCTGGCTGGGGCACCTAGCAAGGGAGGACGCATCCTTGCAGACACTTCCTGGATCCAACGGACCCAACAAGGAGAGTCACACGGTGGCTCTAATTTGTCCTGGGGGCTGGCAAAGAGTGAGAAGTGGGACTCTTGTACCAGGAGACGTGAAGAGCAGTAACACCTGAGGCCCTGCTTACAGAGGGATCTGCACTGCACCTACCAGAGTCTGCCGTTTTCCGGAAGTCCAGGACGCCAGGCGGAAGCAGTAGGATACAGGCGCAGGCTCCTGGAAGACCAGGTCTATGTCTGCTAGGTCAAAGGCTGCAGCAAGCTGAGCTCACTGATTCTTTATCTTTGAGGGCAGTCATTCCTCTAGGCAGCTGTGAGGCATCTAGAATTTGCCTCAGGAGACTGCTCCTCAAGCCTTTCTGCTGAAGAACAGCCTCAAGACATTGCTCTCGCTCTCTAACCCAGCCTTCTGCCGGCACCCTGCTATGGGAAGTTGGGCCCTTCCGCTAAGCCGCTTCATTAGGAAAAGTTCTTTTTTTGACGTCTTTAATGACTGAGGGATTGTGGGGCTTCCAGGAAGGCAGACAGGAACCCACAGAAGCAGCCAGCGAAGTGTGCCATGTGGCTTTGGTGTGTTGGAGAAGTAAGTGCAGGTCTCGTGGAAGGACAGGGTGAGCAAGAGCCCAGAGGCTGATGATCTGAGGCTCCGAGAAAGGCAAAGTCAATCCCGCCGGGGCTGCTGTCAACCACTCTTCTCAGAGAAAGGGTGATTGCTTGGGATCTCATGAGACTACTGGATGTTCCAAGAGTTCCTGGGATGACACATGCATGGGTGCTTCAGGTGCCTGAGGCTTCTTGTCTCCACACTTTCTGAGGAAGTGTGGCTCATACCACCTGTCAGGTAAACCTAAATTCTCCTTTATGCCTTGCCCCCAAAGTGCTGGGGGTCTTTTGGAGCAGGGGAGTCAGGGGTCAGGTTCTGGTGCAAAAGCTGTAGAGGGGCGGAAACACCTGAGGCCAGAAGAGAAGTAAACTGTACCTGCAAGTGCTGTGAATCTATAGCTCAGAGCAGCGACTTGGGATTCTGGTGTGGAACACTGGGGCCCCAGGTCCAAGAATGCTCTCCAAAACCGCAGAAACAGTAACCACAGTGCCATTATCCTTAGGGTGCTTGATCCCCTCCGCAGCTTCAAGGTGTCTACATTTCCTCTCAGGAGATCATATCCAGGTGAATTTAAAGAAAGAATACTTACACTGTTTCTAATGATAATTATATCACTTCTACCAAAATAGCAGGTGAGAGAGAGAGATGGGTTGTGAGGTACTTATATATTTCGGAAAGTCTTCACTATTTATGATCCTATACGACACCTAATATTTTAAATATTATTTTTAAACAATCATTGTTTGTAGGCTATTAAGTTTTTATTTTTCTTAAATTCAATATTTTTGTCTAGATAATTGTGGTAAAAATGAAGTAAAATTTCCTCTTTAATAATGTTCAGTTCAGTTCAGTTCAGTCAGTCAGTCGTGTCCGACTCTTTGCAACCCCATGAACTGCAGCACACCAGGCCTCCCTCACCATCTCCCAGAGTTTACCCAAACTCACATCCATCGACTCAGTGATGCCATCCAGCCATCTCATCATCTGTCATTCCCTTCTCCTGCCCCCAATCCCTCCCAGCATCAGGGTCTTTTCCAGTGAGCCAACTCTTTGCATGAGGTGGCCAAAGTATTGGAGTTTCAGCTTTAGCATCAGTA
>SJYC01142308.1:0-19901 GCA_006408675.1 Madoqua kirkii
TCATTGATTTCCCTTATTATTTTTGTTTTCTGTTTCATTAATTTCTATTTATACTTTCTATTCTTTTTCTTTTTTAAGATAGTAGCTCCTAGTTTTTTCAAACATTAAGCATTTTTAACCAATCTATTTTTAAATGTTTAAATTCTTGACACTACAGAACTATACTGACATTTATTAACATTCCACTCTTACATCTCTTATGAATAAACATAAATAAAATTCATAAGCCAAAAGCCTAAAACAAAGCTGTTTAAAACAGGGAAAAGCTTATACAACTAACATGGATCCTAGCATTAACAGTTGAGCAGAGAATGTCATTTTTAAATTCTTAGCAGGTGATAAATTTGTGTAGAAACTGAACAAATTATTTAAAACTTAGAATCAAAAATCCAGAGAAAGCAATGGCACCCCATTCCAGTACTCTTGCCTGGAGAATCCCAGGGATAGGGGAGCCTGGTGGGCTGCCATCTATGGGGTCACATAGAGTCAGATACAACTAAAACGACTTAGCGACAACAGCAGCAGCAGAATCAGAAATCACACAATTAGATGATGGGAAAACAGCATAAAATTCTTATGAGTGAGCCTATACTATTACAGCTATACCCCATGCCCTTGGAGAGGAAAGCCTGACATTAGTTAAATATCGGTCCAGACTAATACTGTCAGAAGAACCAGTGATAGTAACCTGTCTACTAGAAGAGCTTTCCACTGGATTGGTGTTTAAGTATTTTTAAAAATTCTTTCTCTCTGTTAAAGAAAATGCCTAATTTCTGTTGATCTGTTTTAAAGTTTTATCTACTCTTTACTCTCTCAGCTCTAATTATTGAGCCCATCAATGATATTTTAACGTTTTGGTTATTGTTTCAGTTTGAAAATTTCAATTTGATATTCTGTGTAACTTTTGTTTCTTAGTAGTGTATTTCCATCTTTTCATTCATTTCAAGAGTTTCTGTCTTTATTTTTTGTAAGATTTAAAAAGAAAAAAACAGCTTCATTAAAGTCTTTGTCAAACAAGTCCTGGTATCTCTGTCAACTTGGTGTTAGTATGTCTTGAATGTCTTTTTTCCATGCATATTTAGATTTCCCTGATTCTTCATATCCAAGTAATTTTGGATTGTATCATGGACATTTTGCTTTATGAGACACTGAATCTCTTAAAATTTTATTAGAAATATTTACATTTTTGTTTTAGCAGGAAAAACACTCAATGCTACTCGGACGAAAAGTTCCAGTTTGGCCTTCTTTTGATCGTGTTTACAACATCAGTTCTATTTCAAAGCCTTTACAGTGCTCTTTGTATCTGCCACATGTGTGTGCTACCCAGTGGCCGGTCTGAGATCTAGACAGTCATCTATATCTTACTTGTTTTCAAAAAGTCTATAATATATTGTTTAGGGTCAACAGTATATAGGCACAGTTCAGTGGTGAGTTCAGTAGTTCAAAGCTCATTTATAAGAATTATTTCCCAATTCTCTCCTTCTTTATAATCTCATTAATACTTTCTGATTCCCCAGGAATCCTCTGGCTTGCAATATGGGATTTTATTTACCCTGTTCTTCCATTCATTTCCTTTGAATGTGATCATGTCTGGAGCCAAGCAGTAAAATCACAGAGACATAAAAGCAGTCGATATATCCCCCACATCTTGAGTTCATGGTTCCATTTTTTTAGAGGGAATATTTATCCTCCTTCATAGTGTTAAGCCCTCATGAGTCATCATGGGCTGGGGCAAGAGACAACAGTGAGAAGAAAGAGAGAGCTATCCACTTCTCTTTCTGAGTATTATGAAGCTGCTTTCCTAATCCTCATACCTGATTTGGTCTTCTCCTCCATAGCTTCTTATGTGTGCTGATGTCCACCTACAGATCTGAAATTTTGTTGAAACCAGGTAAGAAAATACTGATGTTCTCTGATAGCTGCTCCATCTATTATGTCTAGGATTTATAGATGCATTCAGTAAGAGAGACAAGATGAAGGATGCTTGCTGAAACAAAAAATAATCTCATTATTTTTCACTTTATTTCTAAAAATGTACTGTCATTGGTACTGTTTCTGAGTCTAGTCATTCAAAACTAACAGTTAAACCTGTCATCCATCCAATAGGCAATCACCCTACAGATGCTTATCACATCAGACCAACCAGGAATCACAAATTCATATTCAGAGAGAAGACAAGGTTTGTGGTAAGTCCGATTTATAGAAATTAATCATTGTGCTCTTCCCATTCCTGCGTCTTTAATGGTATCATCATGTGTATCATTATATTTTAATATTAATAACAGCTATGATGACTGGTGTTTACCATGTAAGTGCTTCTCTTGTTTTATATAATTTGATCGTTAACAGCATACAATAGAGTGCTATTTTTGATATGGAAAATTTGGAATTAGAAAAATTTAATTCATACCTAAAATATCAGACAGCTAGGAAAAAAAAAAGTGCTACCAGGATTCAAACAGGAGTATTTGACACCAGTATTTATTCTCTTGGTCAGTCTGTGCGATTTACCTTACATGTAACTCATACTACTCCATGAGTACAATCAAGCTATGTATTGCTAAAACCGAAGTACATATTCAGCTAAATTCAGAGTTCTGGCTTATTAAATCTACTCAGTTAATAAGGAGTTTTCATATTACGAAAACAACTTAAGAACCAGAGTATGTCCTTATAGAAAATGTTATAAAAATTGTTATTATACTCTACATGTAAAATATGTCAGTCAGTTCTTGCCATACAACAAGCTCTTGCTATGTTTTCATACCTTTTCCAATTTATTTCTTTAAAGTCACTATATTAAATTATATTTGTTAGAGTTTCAGACATTATGTCCTGTAGTATCCATCACATCAATAAAAAAAGCAATAAAGATAACACTTTAGTGTATTATAATACAATTTGACATTCCATATAATAATGGTATTGAACATTTTACTCTGCCAAATGGCTGCATGGCCGCTGAAGTTTGTTCAGCCAGTGATCTGTTCAGCATAATGTAACTGGAAGGTATTACCTTTGTCAAAATTACCTTCTTCAAGAAATCATTAATGAGAAGAAAGGGAAAGTTGCCCTTTCATATATGCAATATCTTTGTCTTTCTGTCTTCACACACAAACACGCACATGCATACACACACACATGCATGCACACACATAAAATATTACTGTGATTAACAGTGCAAATATGTAGTCATTGCACTTCGATTGAATTTCAGTCTAGCCATTACTAGCTGACCTCAGGTAAGATATTTATTTTGATGAACATTAGCTGACACCCCACTCTAGTACTCTTGCCTGGAAAATCCCATGGGTGGAGGAGCCTGGTGGGCTGCAGTCCATGGGGTCGCTAAGAGTTGGACATGACTGAGCGACTTCACTTTCACTTTTCACTTTCATGCATTGGAGAAGGAAATGGCAACCCACTCCAGTGTTCTTGCCTGGAGAATCCAGGGACAGGGGAGCCTGGTGGGCTGCCATCTATGGGGTCGCATAGAGTCGGACACGACTGAAGCGACTTAGCAGCAGCAGTAGTACTGTCATCTACAAAATGGTGATGATGATATTACCTTTCTCATAGTTTTGAGCACTGAATGATATTTGCATATAAAACATCTGCCATATGCCTAGATACTGTGTAATCTTTCTAAATTTTATTATTAATTCGTATATGTTTTATTCTGAATTTTTTATGTTGCATTAGTATTGTTACTATCATTGGAGCACTGCATTATTTTCATGAAGGCACATAATTATACATACATCTATGAAACATGATGTTTGATTGAATAAAGGTAAAAAATGTTTTGTTATTTCTCAGGAGTTTGTTTAAGTCTGGGGTCAAAAATATCAAATGATCTCAGAAAGTGTCAAGGAGACTGTGCACACGTGTAAGAAGGCTAGCGTAGAATGAGGGAAAGTGGTATCAACTACAGCAAACTGGTGGATACATGATCCTTGTAAAGGCATTCAGCTTTACAGATATATCTGCCTGCAGGCATTCCACCTGTAATCCCTGAGTTTGCAGCTCTTGACATTGAGAGGTGTGGGAAATCTCTGATTTATACAATTGATGCTATCAGTGTGATATTTGGAAAAAAAAAGTGAAAGAAGGGAATAACAGAAATTGTATATTCAAAGTTTTCACATTTTAAGTTAAAATTCATAAACTTTTCATTGTCAGTCTTTTGATGTGAGTCAGTTGTCTCTCATTTGAGTATGCAAAATAATTCCTGTCATCTTTCTGAAATAAATCACACTATATACTACAGTTCTGATTTTTAGTTTCATGAAAATAAAATGGGAAATCAAAGTCAGTTTTGAAGTAATCTGAAGGCAGAGTCTTTTTATATTTTATGATTTTTCCTCCCAATATTAATTATACCTAATTTGGTGGCATCTTTATTTTTATTATTGTACTTGTCAAAAATTTCTAAAACTTCCAAAAGAATTTTGACTGAAGTAGCAACAGTACTTATTTGGAAGAAAATACTTAACTAAGTTTTATCATTTCAATGATAATTGAAGGGAAATAAAAGTTTTGGAATAATACAACTGCCTCTATTTATATTATGTATGTTTTTTGATGTGAGTCAGTTGTCTCTCATTTGAGTATGCAAAATAATTCCTGTCATCTTTCTGAAATAAATCACACTATATACTACAGTTCTGATTTTTAGTTTCATGAAAATAAAATGGGAAATCAAAGTCAGTTTTGAAGTAATCTGAAGGCAGAGTCTTTTTATATTTTATGATTTTTCCTCCCAATATTAATTATACCTAATTTGGTGGCATCTTTATTTTTATTATTGTACTTGTCAAAAATTTCTAAAACTTCCAAAAGAATTTTGACTGAAGTAGCAACAGTACTTATTTGGAAGAAAATACTTAACTAAGTTTTATCATTTCAATGATAATTGAAGGGAAATAAAAGTTTTGGAATAATACAACTGCCTCTATTTATATTATGTATGTTTTATCTCTCTATATGATTCTTTTATATATATTCTCTATATGTGTGCATGTACATGCCGAGTCTCTTCAGTTGTGTCCGACTGATTGTGACCCTGTGGACTGTAGCCTGTCAGGCTCTGTGTCCATGGGATTCTCCAGGCAAGAATAATAAAGTGGATTTTCATGCCCTCCTCCAGGGGACCTTTACCACCCAGGGATCAAACCTGCATCTCTTATGTCTCCTGTATTGGCAGGAGGGTTCTTTACCACTAGCGCCACCTGGGAAGCCCCTATTCTCTCTATGTATTCTGTTTTATATATATATATATACACATATTTCATATACATATTTCACACACATACCTACAAATATTTACTAGGAGTGGTTTAGGAAACTAGGAATAATATTTATTATTATTAACATGATAATTATTTTCCTGTAATAATGAAACATGAAGTCAGCTTAAAACTCCAATATTTTAACTTGAAACTTCAGAAGTTACTTTAATCTAAATTTTTTTTAAAATACCTACATTTAGGAGGAAGTCATACCAATTTTGGGCTTCCCTGGTAGCTCAGACGTTAAAGAATCCACCTGCAATGCGGGAGACCTGGCTTTGATCCTTGAGTCAGGAAAATCCCCTGGAGGGAGGCTTGGCAACCCACTGCAATATTCTTGCCTGGAGAATCCCCATGGACAGAGAAGCTTAGTGGGTTACAATTCATAGGCTTGCAAAGAGTCAGGCACGACTGAGCAACTAAGCACAGCACAGCACATGCCAATTTTATTTCAAAACATTTAATTCAAACAGTCACTCTTTTTCAGGTTTGTAAGACTTGTCAGTTAATAAACAGCACTTTATTAAACACTATCTGTTAGACACTGTGCTAGTCTCTGAGCACACAACAGTGGAGAAGGTAGAATTAGCTCCTGACCTTGTAGTGCTTACAGGAAGAATGCTGTTAAAGAAATAATTATAAAAGCTATATGTGATATGGAGAAGTACAGATGATCTGATAGTCTGAAATATGAGACTTAGAAGGGATGTTAAAGACTGTGTCTATACCTAAAATCTCTACTAAGTGGTATTTTGGCCTATGACTGAACTCTTGTGATGGGAAATCCATGGTCAGTTACTCAGTCCATTTGTTCCTGAAAAAAAAAAAAAAAATCAACAATCTGTAGCCTAGCAGACTTGGACTTTCTCATTCACTTGGGCTTCCCCACTCATTTGAGTACAGTGCTGAGACAGATGACAAAATGCCTGAAAAAAAGATCTGTGTGCCACCACATGCTATGGTTCTTAAATTCCTTGACTCTTGTGAAAAAAATTTTTTGATACTATAGCAGGTCCTATTGCTATGCCAACATTTTAGAGATGGGGCTTTTTTTTCTATGTGTCTGATCTCTAAATCATATATCTGAGAATCAAATTTCTTTTCTTAAATCATTTATCCTTTGCAGCACTTTGGCCATGTCATAATCTTTATATAAAAGGTCCTGATTCTCTTGCTTTCCTAATGCCACTGTGGTACGACTGCAATGTCAGACTCAAATTTGTTATTTCTCTCTTGGTTGTCTCAGTCAGAGATGAATCAAGTATGTGATGCGCATATGTAGTGACCTTGCAAAAGAATTTGTTCTGTAGCCCCAAACAACAGTCATTTGTTGTTTGGAGTGAGTCATTAATTTTATCTGACAGATTGAAGATGGTATGGGAATTAAGGTGCAGCCTACAGACCACCTGTCTCAGATGACTTAACCAATGACATCATTTTGCTTTTACTGTCCAATCACATTTGTTCAAATCTCTGACCAGTGCATGCTAGCTCCAGAAAATACTTTTCCAAATGACCTGAATCAAGACTAACAACATTTTTATCTGAGTTTTCCATCTGTCTTGCATGATAAATAGAGACTGAACCTGATTAATATTTTACAGTCTGCATTCACAACTACTTGGGAGAAATAACCAAAAATTCAAATGAATTCATAATTCATTGCATAGGACCTGTTTTGTGTGTGTTTTAAATTGTTTTTCTCTCTCTTATAAATTTGCATCTTTATTTTTGGGAAGAGCCCCAGTAAATAAGAAACTCCCCTTCTCCATGTATCTTTCCAGTTTATTGCAATTATGTTGGCTGTATTGTATCTTAATTTTAAGCTGTTTCACCAAGTATTATGTTATTTGTTTAATAGCCTCACCAAAATGATTATATTGATATGAATGAAAGGTAGTCCACAGCACTCAGGGCTGCTGAGGGTAGCATGCTAATCCAACATAAATGAATCTGGGAAAGATAAAAGATAGATCTGCTTTTATTTTGTTCAGAAAATAAGCCATTACAGAAAAGTTTTAAGGTTATTTAGATGTATACACACTTCTCATAAATGGAAGGAATGTATTAATGAAAAGAGAGAGAGAGGGAGCATAAATCCAATTATTATTACTTATTTACCACTGATGTCTGGTAGTAAAGTGGTCATTATTTAATCTAGTAACCAATTTACATTTAATGAGGGCTCACTATAGTTAAGACAGTGAGAATAAGGTACATTGCCTGCAGCGTATCTTAAAGGTTCACACAGTTAAGTCGAGAACACAAATATTTATAGGTTTAAGAAGAGTCTACAGGATATGTGAACAGACTGATGAAACTAACACCAGAGAAGCAAGAGAGACCTCTCCGAGGGAACAATGGCTAGACTGAGATCTGAAAGGTAAACAGAACTTAAGTGACACATCTGTACATGCCTAGCACCTCTCAGATGGTAAAGAATCTGCAATGTGGGAGACCTGAGTTCAATCCCTGGGTCAGAAAGATGCCCTGGAAAAGGAAATGTCAAATCCCACTCAATATTTTTGTCTGGAGAATTCCATGGGCAGAGGAGCCTGACAGGCTGTAGTCCATGAGGTCGCAGTTGGACATGACTGAGTAACTAACACTTTTACTTATCATATGCATTCAGAGATAGTACCTTTCTCCATCAGCGATGGCACTCTTTCCTACCCCAGCAGAAAGTACTGGCTCTGGGTCTGAATCCAGATTATAAAGTAAGAATATCCTGAGCTTACCTCCTCTCATGGGCACACCAGCATTGCCACTACTTACAGAGCAACCATCTCTGAGAATGACCTGAAGATTAGCAGAAAAAATATTCTACAATAATACATATAAAGAAAGGGCCACAACAAGATAGGTTGTTGGCTGTATTGTATCTTAATTTTAAGCTGTTTCACCAAGTATTATGTTATTTGTTTAATAGCCTCACCAAAATGATTATATTGATATGAATGAAAGGTAGTCCAGCAGCACTCAGGGCTGCTGAGGGTAGCATGCTAATCCAACATAAATGAATCTGGGAAAGATAAAAGATAGATCTGCTTTTATTTTGTTCAGAAAATAAGCCATTACAGAAAAGTTTTAAGGTTATTTAGATGTATACACACTTCTCATAAATGGAAGGAATGTATTAATGAAAAGAGAGAGAGAGGGAGCATAAATCCAATTATTATTACTTATTTACCACTGATGTCTGGTAGTAAAGTGGTCATTATTTAATCTAGTAACCAATTTACATTTAATGAGGGCTCACTATAGTTAAGACAGTGAGAATAAGGTACATTGCCTGCAGCGTATCTTAAAGGTTCACACAGTTAAGTCGAGAACACAAATATTTATAGGTTTAAGAAGAGTCTACAGGATATGTGAACAGACTGATGAAACTAACACCAGAGAAGCAAGAGAGACCTCTCCGAGGGAACAATGGCTAGACTGAGATCTGAAAGGTAAACAGAACTTAAGTGACACATCTGTACATGCCTAGCACCTCTCAGATGGTAAAGAATCTGCAATGTGGGAGACCTGAGTTCAATCCCTGGGTCAGAAAGATGCCCTGGAAAAGGAAATGTCAAATCCCACTCAATATTTTTGTCTGGAGAATTCCATGGGCAGAGGAGCCTGACAGGCTGTAGTCCATGAGGTCGCAGTTGGACATGACTGAGTAACTAACACTTTTACTTATCATATGCATTCAGAGATAGTACCTTTCTCCATCAGCGATGGCACTCTTTCCTACCCCAGCAGAAAGTACTGGCTCTGGGTCTGAATCCAGATTATAAAGTAAGAATATCCTGAGCTTACCTCCTCTCATGGGCACACCAGCATTGCCACTACTTACAGAGCAACCATCTCTGAGAATGACCTGAAGATTAGCAGAAAAAATATTCTACAATAATACATATAAAGAAAGGGCCACAACAAGATAGGTTGGCTGCTGCTGCTAAGTCACTTCAGTTGTGTCCAACTCTGTGTGACCCCATAGATGGCAGACCACCAGGCTCTTCTGTCCATGGGATTCTCCAAGCAAGAATACTGGATTGGTTTGCCATTTCCTTCTCCAAAGTTATGTAGCGGGGTTGGAGATATGGTCTAGTCAGGACCCATATCCCTGGTACTGTGAACCAGAAAAGTGGAAGAAAAGTCACAACTACAAAGTTCTTTCTTGAGCAGCAAGGAGTCTGACCCTCATTCAGGCTCACCAGCCTGGGGGTCTGTACCAGGAATATGGGCCCCCAAAATGTTGGGCTTTGAAAACTAAGCAGGGCTTATGCTCAGAGAGCCAAACAACTGGGAAACTGAGACTCCATTCTTAAAGGGCACATGCAGAAGTTCACTCAATCTGAGTCCCAGTGTAGAGGCAGCAATGTGAAAGGTGCCACTTGCTAAACTTGAAGAGAGATAGGAGGTAGCTGTAACACTCCCTGGGGACTGAGATTTTGGCAGCAGTAATTTTTGTGATCTTATTCTACTTTGCATATGGCTATACTAGAGGAGTGCCATTTTGAAATACTTCTTCTAGACTATTACTTACAGGGTCCTGTGCCACCAACCCATTCCTGCAGTGGTTATGCAACACCAGGTCTCATAGCCAGTTGTGCTAGGGGCTTGCCTTGCCTACCAGGACCTCTGCAGTGGTTGTGAACTGGGGATCTCTGCCCCCTAGCAGCAGTAACATACCATTGTTCATTATACCCAGTCACACTGGGGGCCTGCCTTACTTGCAGTGTACCTACAGTCATACACTGCTGGGCATTGCAGCCAGCTGGGCCAGGAGCCAGCCCTGAATACCAATGTGATTGTAGCAGTCAGCACCACCACAACAGAAAGGTGCATACAGCTCACACTGGGAATACCTGTTACACATCTGGCTCTGGTGACCAGACCGGGGTGTGCTTCTGGGTCCCAGAGGACATCTACTACATAAGACCACTTCTCCAAGGTTGAGAGATATAACTTACCGCCAAATACAAAGAAGTAAACACAGAGACTTCCCTGGTGGCTCAGATGGTAAAGCATCTGTCTATAATGTGGGAGACCCGGGTTTGATCCCTGGGTCGAGAAGATCCCCTGGAGAAGGAAATGACAACACACTCCAGTACTATTGCCTGGAAAATCCCATGGATGGAGGAGCCTGGTAGGCTTCAGTCCATGGGGTCACAAAGAGTTGGACATGATTGAGTGACTTCACTTAAGTCTTAAAAACAGAGAATTAGGCAAAATGAGGAGACAGAAGAATATGTTCCAAATGAAAGACCAAGACAAAACCTCAGAAAAATTACTAAACAAAATGGAAATATTTTGATCTACTCAATAAAAAGTTCAGGATAATGGTCATAAATACGGTCACAAAACTTGGGATAAAAATGGATGAACACCGTGAGAATTTCAACAAAGAGATAAAAAAATGTATAAAGAATCAACCAGAACTGAAGAATACAACTGAAGTAAAAAGTACACTAGAGGGAATCAACAGTAGATTAGATGATATAGAAGAATGAACCAGAGATCTAGAAGACAACAGTAGTGAAAATAATGGAAGCTGAAAAGAAAAAAGTTTGAGAAAAATGAATATAGTTTAAAGGACCTTGGGGAACATCAAGTGCACAAATACTCACATTATAAGGGTCTTGGAAGGAGAAGAGATAGAGAAAGGGGCAGAGAACTTTTTGAAGAAATAATAGCTGAAAACATCCTTAACCTGGCAAGGAAACAGACATCTAGGTCCAAGAAACACAGAGAGTCCCAAACAAGATGATTCTAGAGGTCCACAAGACATGCTATAATTAAAATTAAAAAAACAAAGATAAAGAAACTAATAGTGGCAATGGAGACACAACTAGTTATGTACAAGGGAGCTCCCAGAATACAATAAACTGACTTTTCAGCAGAAACTTTGCAGGTTAGAAGGAAGTGGAATGATATGATAGGGAAAACATTGGCAACCAAGTGTACTTGACTTGGCAAGATTATCATTTAGAGTTTTATATACAAGCAAAAGCTGAAGGAGTTCATCACCACTAAACTGGCCTTACAAGAAATGTTAAAAGGATTATTCTAAGTGGAGAAGAGATGGCTACAACTGGAAATAAGAAAATTATGAAAGAAAAAAAATCTCATGTAGAGGCAAACTATAGTAACATTACAAAACTAGTAAGAAGGTTAAAAGACAAAAGTAGTAAAAATCATCCAAATCTATAATAACCACTTACAGAATATGCAAAATAAAAACATGTAAAATATAACATCAAAAATATAAAAACTTGGGGGGTATGAAAATATAAGACTTTTAAAATGTGTTTCAACTTAAGAGATAGACAACCTAAAAGGGACAACCATATGTATATGGTTATAACCTATAACCATATAATATAAAACCTATATATGTGAGTATATATATATATATATATATGTATATATATATACACACATATAAAACCTAGGTTTTATGTTGTCTTTATGTCATTATTTATAAACTTCATGGTAATCACAAACCAAAAGTCTATAGTAGATACACAAGCACTAAAAGAAAAGGAATTCAGTTATGACATTAGAGATAGTCATCAAGTCACCAGGGAAGGGAGAGAGAGAAGAAAGAGAGAACTATAAAAAGACCTTATAAACCCCATTTAACAGTACTACCCAAAGCAGTCTACAAATTCAGTGTAACCCCTATCAAATTACCAATGGAAATTTTCATAGAACAAAATTTTTTTTACAATTTATATAGAAATACAAAAAATCCTACATAGCCAATGCAATCTTGAGAAAGAAAATGGAGCTGGAGGAATCAGGCTCCCTGACTTCCAACTATAATACAAAGCTACAGTAATCAAGACAGTATGGTACTGGCACAGTACAAAAAAAAAATGGATGAATGGAACCATATAGAAAGCCCATAGATAAAGCCACACACCTAATCTGTGACAAAGAATGGAAGAATATATGATAGAGAAAAGACAGTCTCACCAATAAGTGGTGCTGGGAAAACTGGATAGCTATATGTAAAAGAATGAAATTAGAACACTCTCTAACACAATACACACACACAGACACACACACACACACCTCAGAATAGATTAAAGACATAAAAGTAAGGCCAGACACTAAAATTCTTAGAGGAAAACATAGGCATAACACTCTCTGACATAAATTGCAGAAAGACCTTTTGTAACCCATGTCCTGGAGTAATGAAAATAAAAACAAAAATAAACAAAAGGGACCTAATTAAACTTAAAAGTTTTTTTTTTAGAACAAAAGGAACTATAAACAAAACAAAAAGACAATCTTCAGAATGAGAGAAAATATTTGCAAGTGAGGCAACTGATGAAAGATTAATCTCTAAAATATACAAACAGCACATGCAGCTCAATAATGAAAAGAACAACCTGGTAAAAAATGGAGAAGACCTAAATAGATATTTCACCAAAGAAGACACACAGATTGAAAACAAACACATGAAAAGATTCTCAATATCACTAATTATTAGAGAGCTGCAAATCAAAACTACAATGAGGTATCACCTCATACCGATCAGAATGGTTGTCATCAAAAAACTACAAGCAATAAATGCTAGAGAGGATGTGGAGAATCCTCTTACACTATTGGTGAGAATATAAATTTGTGTGGCCACTAAGGTAGACAGCATAGAGTTTCTTCAAAAAACTAAAAATAGAACTACCATACCACCCAGCAATTCCACTCTTTGACATCTATACAAAGAAAAAACTCACTTATTTGAAGAAATATATGCACCTCTTTGTTCATCACAGTGGTTTATAGTTGCCAAAACTTGGAGGCCACCTAAGTGTTCATTGATAGGTGAATGGATAAAGGAGATGCTGTTAATATATGAAATGGAATATTAGTCATGAGAAAGAATGCAATCTTTACATTTACAACAACTTAGATGGATTGAGAATGTATTAAGCAAAGTAAAATAAGTCAGACAGAGAAAGGCAAATCCTGTACAATTTCACTTGTATGTGGAACATAAAAACAAATTAACAAACAAAAGAAAGCAGAAAGAGACTCATAGGTACAGGTAACAAACTGGTGGGTTGCCAGAAGAGAGGCGGGTGGAGAAATGGATAAGATTGGCAAAGGAGATTAAGTACAAACTTTTGCACAGCACAACATTTACACTCAGTTGTGTCTGTAAGGAGATGCTGTTAATATATGAAATGGAATATTAGTCATGAGAAAGAATGCAATCTTTACATTTACAACAACTTAGATGGATTGAGAATGTATTAAGCAAAGTAAAATAAGTCAGACAGAGAAAGGCAAATCCTGTACAATTTCACTTGTATGTGGAACATAAAAACAAATTAACAAACAAAAGAAAGCAGAAAGAGACTCATAGGTACAGGTAACAAACTGGTGGGTTGCCAGAAGAGAGGCGGGTGGAGAAATGGATAAGATTGGCAAAGGAGATTAAGTACAAACTTTTGCACAGCACAACATTTACACTCAGTTGTGTCTGATTCTTTGTGACCCCATTGACTATACAGTCCATGGAATTCTCCAGGCCAGAATTCGAGTGTGGGTAGCCTTTCCCTTCTCCAGGGGATCTTCCCAACCCAGGAATTGAACCCAAGTCTCCTGCATTACAGCCAGATTCTTTACCAGCTGAAACACGGGGAAGCCCATAAATACTGTAGTGGGTAGCCTATCCGTTCTCCAGCATATCTTCCCAACCCAGGAATCGAACCAGGGTCTCCTGCATTGCAGGTGGATTCTTTACCAACTGAGCTATCAGGGAAGCCCAGTACAAACTTCTAGTCATATAATAAATAAGTCCTGGGGAGGTAATGTACAGCATAGAGAATATAATCAACAATAATTTAAAAGTTTGTATGGTGATAGACAGTTACTAGACTTATGGGGTCATTTCATAACGTGTATGTGTTGAACAACTATGTTGTACACCTGCAACAAACATTATAGTCAATTATATAGTCAGTTGAAAAAAGGAGGAAAAGAAAGTTCTTGTTCAGATTTCTAATCATACTGCCTTACCTTATGCTGTCTGACTACTGTGGGGCCTAAAACCTTACAGTTTTCTTTTGGTAAAATCGTGGCATTCACTTCTAAGTTCAGTTGCTGTTGATCTAAAGATGAGCCAAAGCTGGGAAAATCATTGTTTTTTTCCCTTGAATTTTTCTTAATTTAACCTAAAATATAATTTCTTTTTCTTCTCTGACCTTAAGACATGACCAGTAGTACCATAGTACTAGTAGTTCCCCTAGTAATGAAAAATACCTTTAAAATATCAGCTTTCCTGGTGGGAAGCTGCACTTCCCTGGTGGATCAGACAGTAGAGAATCTGCCTACCTTTTAGGAAACCCGAGTTCGATCCCTGGGTAGGGAATATCCCCTGGAGAAAGGCCTGGCAACTCACTCCAGTATTCCTGCCTGGGAAATCCCCATGGACAGAGGAGCCTGGTGGGCTGCAGTCCATGGGGTTGCAAGAATCAGACACAAATGAGTGAATAAAATAACAACAGTCTTCACTAACTGAAGAGCAGATAGTCCTTCTCTGGAGCACTAGAGGCCTCAGTGTTATCCTAAGCATGTGATCTTTACATGGAAACCTTTAGATTTTTTTCTGGGTCATTCTTCTCCAGCTGAGTATGCTTTGGGAATATAAAGCTGGAAATAAGCATAGTTATCTTAGAAAGCAGTGGTTTTATTCAAAGATTTATGAAAAGGGCTAGTAATTTAACTTGTAGGTAGCTGGAGCCATTTTTACTTCAAAAGAAGCATTGATATATTAAGGAGAAGAATACAAAATTTGCAAGCGTTTTTAAAGGTTATACTGGGACTTTAAATATTTCAAATTTTAGATGGCACCTTTGTGCTGTGCCCACAGGCTCCCTGAAGGCTGTATTAAATTTTCTAGGCCATAACTCAATAGAAAACTTAGCAGGATTATCTCAGATACTTCTTAATTAAAAAGTAATAATAATCTGGCGATTTGCATCTTACATTCTTCATCCTAGTTTTTTTTCTTTTTTTAAGTAGCAAAACATTGTAATCCATTCATTCTAAAAATAACAGAGACATTTTATATCGGGTGTAACCTACTCAAAAAATCTGCAGATGAGAGAGTCAGACTGCAGATTACAGAGCCAGACATTCAAGTTCAAGGTACAGTTTGGGACAAGACCATCATGGGAGAGGTTTTCCTCCTTTCTGCTCATAAACATCAGTTGTTAGCTTAAAAAGAAAACCTCAGACAGAAGGAGAAAGCTTTCTCTCTATATAGGCTCTTTATTTTACATCTGTCTGTAATTTTTGAAGGCAAAACAGATAATTAGAAAACCAACCTCCCAAGTAGGTACGAGGATCTGAGCTGGACTCCTGGGACTACAGACTGGTTTAGTTCTATTTCTACCAATACTGTGATGTGTGGTACTATGGTTCTTGTTTCAGTTACAAGAGATATTAGGAGTGAATGTCCACACACAATTAATAATAGCTTATATAGCACATAACTCTGCAGCACAATGCCAACAACAGGAGTATTTTAAAGCAAGGTGGAGAAGAAAGTAGACACTAATACAACCAAAGATTTCCTTTTTCCTTTCCCTCTTTTCTCAATGAGAATTCAGTTCAAAAATGAGGCTCCAGAATGCCCCTGTGCCCCTTTGGCCCACAACACTCTTGGGGAGCCTCACAGGCTTTGGTGATGTATCCTTCTCAGATGAGGAAATTATAGATTTTCTGGGTTTTGCTCACATCTATCTTGATGAGTGCTCTTGCCTGTGCCAGTTTCAAGCCCCTTTGCTTGTTACATTTGTTCAATAGAGCAGATGTGTATTCTAAATAGGCTCTTGTGACCAGCCTCACCATCTGAGAGAGCTCCTTTTCTTTTTCACTTAAGTTCCCTGTGCCAGGGAGGCCACTGAGTTTCAAGGGCAGTACACTCGTCTATCTGAATTCGAAGTCATTCGAACAGAAGGACTCAAGCCAGATAAATGTCAGCCTGCTGGCGGAGACCCTGCTGGCAGGCGCTGCTGTCCTGGATGCACTGGAGGACCTCGGAGCGCATCCTGCATTTGAGGGATTCCTCCTCTTGAGTCTTCTTGAGGTGATTGTAGGTTCTGAAGCTACAAAAATTGGTAATGTCTGCTGTCCTGTATTCTTGGAGCCTTTGATTTCCATTCGGAGTTCAAATTCCAATGCTTGGCTTTCAGTGAACTTATCAGGCTCCATCGGCCTCACTATCCTTGAAAATCACCTAATTTTTCATAAAGGTCTTGAACTTCTTTGGGGGCATCATCATTCCATTAACTGAAACTTCCTAAGACTGATTAATTCGTGGTCTCATAATTTTTTTTCATCTCTTTCCTCCTTTAACCTGGAATGATAGATGTCTACTGCAGTCATCTTCAGAGCATTTAAAATGTCCCAGTCATCTTCGACAAAATCAGTATCTCTCAAGTCCCACTCGCATAATTGTCAAACTGCTCTATGAAATCTGCTTGAGCTGGCATGTATCCCACCATGTCCTGAGAAAGCAAGAAGTCAAAGGTAGGTCAGGGAGGGTCCTCTGCAGAGTGAAATGGAATGGCAGTCAGCAGTTTTTGCCTCCTCTGCTTGCTTCAGGTTCAGCAGGGTGGATGTGAACAGAAGGTTATTGATGAAATGGTTCATATAGTGCTTCTCACGCTCCTCCTTGGTCTTGGTACACATCTGATTGGTTACATCCTACCAATTTCCAAAGCTACAGTCCATCACAGCTTGTAAAAGGGCCATTTCTTCTTGAGAAGTCCAGCTAGGGTCAAGAAGAGGAAAATCTGAGGTCATTATTTCATAAGTATGATCACTTTGATGTTTCTTGTGCTCAAATCCTCAAGTGAAACACAGTAAGCAGAGGAAAAAAGGAAAGTGCACACTTGATATAAAGCTCTATGAGGTAGGAGGAGCAACTTTGGCAAAGTGGCTTTCAGAGGGATCATTGCTAAAGGAACCCAAACTGTCCATTCTGCAGTTGGCAAAGACTGTTGCTTTGATGATCTTTAATCTGAGCTGCTTCAGGGAGATTTCAGAACCTCACTGCTTCCCTCTCCTCCGCCCATCCTAGTTTTAAGTAGATAAAGAGTTCCCTGTTTCTTCTCTGACAATGTCAACATTTTCTTTGTTTTCTTCTAGTGGTATGACCAAAGGCTAGTGTGGGAGAATCCTAGAGTCTGATTACTATGGGCTACATGCGCAACTCAAGTAAATTTCCATTTCTAATTGGTAGCCCAGGAATTCACATTAGGAAAAACCCAGCAGGTGTTAATAATTCCTCCCAGGGATCTAGTATACAAGTGCTTACTAAAGATTTTAATGGTGTTTACTTTAAAGTTTCTTGTCTCTTTTCTTTGAGTACTCCTCCAGCAATCTATTAAGAAACTATATTTAAGTATATTTACTTTATTTCTAAAATTTCCAAAAACTATCTCCTAAATAGATCTTTGCATTAAAATTCTTATTTTTCTTCCATACTGGATTATAACCATGTGATTATAAGCCATTAATTCCTCATTCTTTTAAATTAGAGAAAAAAATTAAGTAGTGTTACTTTATGCCTTGAAAAAATTTAAAGTCTGTAAAGTGAAGTTAGAACATCTCATGTTATTAGGAGTATGTTGTATACACAGCAGGCTTCCCACGTGGAACCACGGTGAAGAATCAGCCTGCCAGCGCAGGAGATGTGGGTTGATCCCTAGGTCAGAAATCCCATGGAGAAGGAGATGGCAACCCACTCCAGTATTCTTGCCTTGAAAATTCCCATGGGCGAAGAAGCCTGCCGGGTTACAGTCCATGGGGTCACAGAGTCAGACATGACTTTTTCACTCTGAAACATGAGTTTTTTTCACTTTCCTGTTTCAACCTCATCAAGAAGTAAGACCAGAAACTATGAAACTCTTAGAGGAAAATATAGGCAGAACACTTGATGACATAAATCAAGGCAAGATCCTCTATGACCCACCTTCTAGAGTAATGGAAATAAAAATAAAAGTAAACAAATGGGATCTGATTAAACTTAAAAGCTTTTGCAGAGCAAAGGAATCTATAAGCAAGGTGACAAGACAACCCTCAGAATGGGAGAAAATAAGAGCAAATCAAACAATTGACAAAGGATTAATTTCCAAAATATACAAGCAACTCATACAACTCAATATCAGAAAAACAAACAACCCAAAAAAGTGTGAAAAAGACCTAAACAGACATTTCTCCAAAGAAGACACACAGATGGCTAACAAACACATGAAAAGATGCTCAACATCGCTCATTATTAGAGAAATGCAAACCCAAACTACAATGAGATATCACCTCACACCAGTCAGAATGGCCATCATCAAAATATCTACAAACAGTAAATTCTGGAGAGGGTGTGGAGAAAAGGGAACTATACAGCCACTATGGAAGATGGTATGGAGATTCCTTAAAAAAACTAGGAATAAAACCACCATATGACCCAGCAATCCCACTTCTAGGCATATACCCAGAGGAAAACAAAATTGAAAAGACACATGTATCCCATTGTTCGCTGCAGCACTGTTTACAATAGCTAGAACATGGAAGCAACCTAGATGCCCATCGACAGATGAATGGATAAAGTTGTGGTACATATACACAATGGAATATTACTCAGTCATAAAAAGGAATGCTTTGGAGTCAGTGCTAATGAAGTAGATGAACCCAGAACCTGTTATACAGAGTGAAGTAAGCCAGAAAGAGAAAGATAAATGCCATACTCTAATGCATGTATATGGAATCTAGAAAAATGGTACTGGAGAATTCACTGGGGGAAGAGACATAAAGAATAGCCTTGCATGGGGAGAGGGAGGAGGGGGTGAGATGTCTGGAGAGAGTAACATGGAAACTTACATTACCATATGTAAGACAGAGAGCCAACAGGAATTTGCTGTATGACTAAGAAACTCAAACAGAGGCTCTGTATCAGCCTAGAGGGATGCGGTAGGGAGGGAGACGGGAGGAAAATTCAAAAGGGAGGGGACATATGCATATCTACGGCTGATTCAGATTGAGGTTTGACAGAAAACAAAATTCTGTAAAGCAATTATCCTTCAATAAAAAAATAAAGAGGCTCTTTAGTTCCTCTTCACTTTGTGCCATTAAAGTGGTATCATTTGCATATCTGAGGCTGTTGATATTGGTCCCAGAAATCTTGATTCTAGCTTGTGCTTCATCCAGCCTCGCATTTTTCATGATGTGCTCTGCATAGTGGTTAAATCTGTCAGGTGGTAATACATAGCATTACCAGCATATACACAGCATCTGACAAAACTAAAATGAAAAATTGCTTAAAATGTACTTTCTTACAGTGTCCAGTATATATGATTTATGAAGAAAATGTTAAAATTTAAAAAATAGGGAAACTGAGTCTGAGGATGCACCCAAGCTAATCTTACATTGACCAAATTTTAAAAGGTAAATATAGGCTTAAACAAAATCAGATAGCAGTAGAGGTGTAGCTCTCTTTATTAGTATATAAAGGTGGATTTTTCAAAATGCAAAGTGCATATGGAAACATAGTTTCTATACTGGATAATCATTTTACTGAGACTGTATCTTCATTTGCCAGTT
>SJYC01142311.1:0-24540 GCA_006408675.1 Madoqua kirkii
GAAAGAGGAGAGTGAAAAAGTTGACTTAAAGCTCAACATTCAGAAAATGAAGATCATGGGATCTGGTCCCATCACTTCATGGGAAATAGATGGGGAAACAGTGGAAACAGTGTCAGACTTTATTTTGGGGGGCTCCAAAATCACTGCAGATGGTGATTGCAGCCATGAAATTAAAAAACACTTACTCCTTGTAAGAAAAGTTATGACCAACCTAGATAGCATATTGAAAAGCAGAGACATTACTTTGCCAACAAAAGTTCTTCTAGGCTATGGTTTTCCAGTGGTCATGTATGGATATGAGAGTTAGACTGTGAAGAAAGCTGAATGCCAAAGAATTGATGCTTTTGAACTGTGGTGTTGGAGAAGATGAGAGTCCCTTGGACTTCAAGGAGATCCAACCAGTCCATTGTAAAGAAGATCAGCCTGGGTGTTCTTTGGAAGGAATGATACTAAATGACACTCCAGTACTTTGGCCACCTCATGGGAAGAGTTGACTCACTGGAAAAGACTCTGATGCTGGGAGAGATTGGGGGCAGGAGGAGAAGGGAATGACAGAGGATGAGATGGCAATGACAGAGGATGAGATGGCTGGATGGCCTCACTGACTCGATACACATGAGTTTGAGTGTTTGAGTGAACTCTGGGAGTTGGTGATGGACAGGGAAGCCTGGCATGCTGCGATTCATGGGGTTGCAAGAGTCAGACAAGACTGAGTGACTGAACTGAACTGAACTGAGGCCAATGAAACAACGTTGTCTTTGAAATGTAGAGGAGAGTCAGAACTACTTGCAATATATCTGATTGGTTTCCATGTCTCTTGGATTGCTGAGAACATGATGCATATCTGATCTTAGTGCTGAAATATGGTGTCCATTGTTGTTGTTTTTCAGTCACTAAGTTGTATCTGACTTCTTTGTGACCCTATGGGCTGTAACCTGCCAGGCTCTTCTATCCTCCATTTTCTCCCAGAATTTGCTCAAATATATGTCTGTTGAGTTGGTGATGCTATATAACCATCTCATTCTCTGACAGCCTCTTCTTTTGCCTTCAGTCTTTCCCAGCATCAGGGTCTTTACCAATAAGTTAGCTCTTTGCATCAGGTGGCCAAAGTATTGGAGCTTCAGCTTCAGCGTCACTCCTTCCAGTGAATATTCAGGGTTGATTTCATCTGGGATTGACTCCTTTGATCTCCTTCCTGTCCAAGAGACTCTCAGGAGTTCTCACCAGCACCACAATTAGAAAGCATTAATTTGTTGCTGCTGAGCTTTCTTTGTGGTCCAACTCTCACATCCATACATGATTACTGGAAAAACCATAGCTTTAACTATATATGGACATTTGTTTGCAAAGTTATGTCTCTGCTTTTTAATACACTGTCTAGGTTTGTCATACTGTTGCTTCCAAGGATCCAATGTCTTTTAATTTCATGGTTGCAGTCACTGTCCTCAGTAATTTTAGAGCCTCAAGATAAAAAAATCTGTCACGGTTTCCACATTTTCCCCATCTATTTGCCATGAAGTTATGGGACTCATGATCTTTGTGTTTTGAATGTGGAGTTTTAAGCCAGCTCTTTCACTCTCCTCTTTCACCCATAAGAGCCCCTTTTCCTCAGAGCTAAGAGGATGACAGAGGATGAGATGGCTGGATGGCATCACCGAATCGATGGACATGAGTTTGAGTAAACTTTGGGAGTTGGTGATGAACAGGGAGGCCTGGTGTGCTTCGATTCATGGGGTTGCAAAGAGTCAGACACTACTGAGCTACTGAACTGAACTGAAGAGTCTCTTTAGTTCCTTTTCACTTTCTGTCATTAATGTGATATCATTTGCATATCTAAGATTGTTGATATTTCCCCCAGCAATCTTGATTCTAGCTTATGCTTCATCCAGCCTGGCACTTTACATGATGTACTCTGCATATAAGTTAAATAAGCAGGTTGACAATATACAGCCTTGAAGTACTCCTTTCCCAATTTGGAATCAGTCCGTCGTTCCATGTCTGGTTCTAACTGTTGCATCTTGACCTGCATACTGATTTCTCAGGAGTTAGGTAAGGCGGTTTGGCATATCTATCTCTTTAAGAATTTTCTACAGTTTGTTGTGACCCACACAGCCAAATGCTTTAGCATAGTCAAGGAAGCAGAGACAGATGTTTTTTCTGGAATTCCCTTGCTTTTTCTATGATCTAAAGTTTGTTGACAGTTTGATCTCTGGTTCCTCTGTCTTTTCTATACAATCCAGCTTGTATACCTGGAAGTTCTTGGTTCACATACTGCTGAAGTCTATCTTGAAGGATTTTGAGCATTACCTTCTTACCATGTAAAATGAGCACAATTATACAGTAGTGTGAACATTCTTTGGCATTGTGTTTCTTTGGGATTGGAAAGAAAACTGGTCTCTTCTAGGGCACTTTTGAGTTTTCCGAATTTGTTGACATATTGAGTGCAGCACTTTAACAGCATTGTCTTTTAAGATTTTAAATAGCTCAACTGGAATTACATGTATATAATGCATTGTTTTTAAAATTGTAACGTGAATCTGTATATTTTAAATATTGATTTATATAATTTCTCACCTTGGACAACTGAAGAATCTCCACATTAGCCTAAATTAGAAAGAACAGATGATGATTTTCTAAATTTTATTTTGTACTTTTTAAACATTTGCCTGTAGTTACCTAAGAGGGAGCAAGTTTTTACTTATCTAGGAAGATAAGATGGACATTTGTAATTATCTGATAAAGTAAGCATTGACCACCCTAACCCTCTTAGAGTTGCAGACATGCAGGTTTTGTGGCCTGATTTGCCTGAGATATAATTATCTTGAGTTGATGTGATTCAGTTAATAAATGCTTACATTTGTGCTTCACTCTGCACTTTCAGACTGGCCAAGTGAGAGAACTGAAATAGTGCTGAGAGGGCCTCTCCCTTAGGATTTGCCTACTAACCTCTTAGGTAACATCTTTTTCTGAACTTTTGAAAGGGAATTGCCTGCTTTTCAAATACTTCTCTCTCTCTCTCTCTTTTTTTCACTTAAAGAGACATGTTAAAATTTCAGTTGGAAATTTAGCTATGGTCCCTAGGCATGTGATACCTTTGTGGGCTTCTGGTCCTTAGATGCTAGATTTTCAGCTTTGTGAGCCCAGAAATTCAACTCCACCATTAAACACAGACTTCATCTGACTCAAGGGAACTGACTCATGCTAATGAAACTTGTAAGAGGCTCATGATAAGCCAGAAGGCTAGTTCTGTAATTCATAATTAGAAATAAACCTGCCAAGAGGAAGGAAATACAGCTGGTCAGCACATTCTCTCTCAGAAAAAAAAATTACATGAAAATGCAAAAAGGTAGCTTGATTTTTATAGAACCAATGGAAAGAGAGCTGGATGATATTAGTGAACAGCTTGATCTGATTATGTTAGCTTCCTATTCCCTTTCCCTTGTAAGCTTCTACCTGGCAAAATGAAGTAAAATTCTCCTTCGCATGAGAAGTGTCCCTTCTGGGCTAAAGAAAAAGGATCATTTTTAAGTCAGTTAAGTTGCACTTTAACTGAATGACCAATTTCTTTAAAATGTTATGTTCACAGTATCTTGTGAATATAATTTGATTCTCTTGATGGAGACTGAGGAAAACTTCATCTCAACCAGCAGCAATATATTTACAAATCATCTCTAAGAACGAGTTACTGTGAGAGTGGCTAGGTTCTCAGTTTAGAGTGTCTTTGCAGTCTTGGACAGTGACCTCTTCGAATTCAGGTCCCGATATCCTGTAAGAAACTATTATATCTTACACAGTTTTATGTTGATATGAATATTCTGTAGCAAGAGTCACGCTCATTTAAAATAAATGAAATAAATATCATCATGTATTCTCTGGAATACTTTAAGGTATTGCAAAGACATGTAATTATTTTGTATCTTCTGGCTGTCTTCAGAATGTTTATGATATTCTTTCTATAGCATCCATGCAACATGCTTAGAAGAGAAGTGATCATTGCAGACAGATTGACTTCCTTTTCATGAACAGTTTGGACACCCAATTCACGTGTGTTCGAAGAGCATTGACTAGTAGTGAGGCAGTATTGATACAGTGAGGCTAAAAAGAAATGCCAATCTTAATTCCTACTGACAGTTCAATTCAGTTCACTTCAGTTCGGTTGTTCGGTCATGTCTGACTCTTTGTGACCCCATGAATTGCAGCACATCAGGCCTCCTTGTCCATCACCAACTCCCGGAGTTCACTCAGACTCATGTCCATCGAATCAGTGATGCCATCCAGCCATCTCATTCTTTGTCATTCCCTTCTCCTTCTGCCCCGAATCACTCCCAGCATCAGAGTCTTTTCCAATGAGTCAACTCTTCCCATGAGGTGGCCAAAGTACTGGAATTTCAGCTTTAGCATCATTTCTTCCAAAGAACACCCAGGGCTGATCTCCTTTACAATGGACTGGTTGGATCTCTTTATAGTCCAAGGGACTCTCAAGAGTCTTCTCCAACACCACAGTTCAAAAGCATCAATTCATCAGCACTCAGCTTTCTTCACAGTCCAACTCTCACATCCATACATGACCACTGGAAAAACCATAGCCTTGACTAAACAGACCTTTGTAGGCAAAGTAATGTCTCTGCTTTTGAATATGCTAACTAGGTTGGTCATAACTTTTCTTCCAAGAAGTAAGTATCTTTTAATTTCATGGCTGCAGTCACCATCTGCAGTGATTTTGGAGCCCCCCAAAATAAAGTCTGACACTGTTTCCACTGTTTCCCCATCTATTTCCCATGAAGTGATGGGACCAGATCCCATGATTTTCGTTTCTGAATGTTGAACTTTAAGCCAGCCTTTTCACTCTCCTCTTTCACTTTCATCAAGAGGCTTTTTAGTTCCTCTTCACTTTCTGCCATAAGGGTGGTGTCATCTGCATATCTGAGGTTATTGATATTTCTCCCAGCAATGTTGATTCCAGCTTGTGTTTCTTCCAGCCCAGCGTTTCTCATGATGTACTCTGCATATAAGTTAAATAAGCAGGGTGACAATATACAGCCTTGACGTACTCCCTTTCCTATTTGGAACCAGTCTGTTGTTCCATGTTCAGTTCTAACTGTTGCTTCCTGACCTGCATATAGGTTTCTCAAGAGGCAGGTCAGGTGATCTGATATTCCGATCTCTTTCAGAATTTTCCACAGTTTATCATGATTCACACAGTCAAAGGCTTTGCAATAGTCAATAAAGCAGAAATAGATCTTTTTCTTGAACTCTCTTTCTTTTTCCATGATCCAGTGGATGTTGGCAATTTGATCTCTGGTTCCTCTGCCTTTTCTGAAACCAGCTTGAACATCAGGGAGTTCATGATTCACGTATTGCTGAAGCCTGGTTTGCAGAATTTTGAGCATTACTTTACTAGCATGTGAGATGAGTGCAATTGTGCAGTAGTTTGAGCATTCTTTGGCATTGCCTTTCTTTGAGATTGGAATGAAAATTGACCTTTTCCAGTCCTGTGGCCACTGCTGAGTTTTCCAAATTTTCTGGCATATTGAGTGCAGCACTTTCACAGCATCATCTTCTAGGATTTGAAACAGCTCTACTGGAATTCCATCACCTCCACTAGCTTTGTTCGTAGTGATGCTTTCTAAGGCCCACTTGACTTCACATTCCAGGATGTTTGGCTTTAGGTGAGTGATCACACCACTGTGATTATGGGTCGTGAAGATCTTTTTTGTACAGTTCTTCTGTGTATTCTTGCCGCCTCTTCTTAATATCTTTTGCTTCTGTTAGTCCAGACCATGTCTGTCCTTTATTGAGCCCATCTTTGCATGAAATGTTCCCTTGGTGTCTATAATTTCCTCGAAGAGATCTCTAGTCTTTCCCATTCTGTTGTTTTCCTCTATTTCTTTGCATTGATCACTGAGTAAGGCTTTCTTATCTCTTCTTGCTATTCGTTAGAATTCTGCATTCAGAGTTCCTTATATCTTATAAGGAACTTATATCTTTCTTTTTCTCCTTTGCTTTTTGCTTCTCTTCTTTTCACAGCTATTTGTAAGGCCTCCCCTGACAGCCATTTTGCTTTTTTGCTTTTATTTTCCATGGTGATGACAAATATACAGCAATGCAATTGTTGTATATTTGATAAAAATACACAGGGCATCAGAACTAGTCAAAATATAATATTCTCTCTTTGAGGTGACTTAGGAGGAATCTTAGCACCAGTGTTGTGAATATCCACTATCACTCTAGAGGAGAGAAATCTGATAGATTTTAGACAATATGATATACATTAAAATGTACAATAGATGCATCAAGTAGGGAGAGAGATAGATTATTATATTAGTAGGTAGCTTATGGATTAGATAGATTGGGAAACTCTAGTAAGCACCAAGACATTTAGTTATGTTTCCTAGAAATAAGTTTTAATTAAAAAATAAAATTATTCTAATTATTGTAATCTAGTATTCTAAGAGAAAATGAGATGATTGGAATAAAGTTGACCTTAATTTTGACCAGAGTTTCTTTGGACATGGTAAAAGTTTAGTTGCTATTTTTATTTTATGAAATATGTTTTTAGTATTTGATATTTTATGGGATAATTAGTATTTTTTAATAATTTACTTGATTTTTTTTCCTTAAAAATTTCAAAATTCCAGTACTGGCTGTATTTAGCTATTTATTGAAGTGAAAGTCACTCAGTCATGTCTGACTCTTTGTGACCTAGTGGGCTATACAGTGCATGGAATTCTCTAGGCCAGAATACTAGAGTAGGTAGCCTTTTCCTTCTCCAGGGGATCTTCCCAATCCAGAAATGGAACTGGGGTCTCCTGCATTGCAGGTGGATTCTTTACCAGCTGAACCACAAGGGCATGACAAGAATACTGGAGTGAGTAGCCTAGCCCTTCTCCAGCAGATTTTCCTGACCCAGGTATTGAACCCAGGGTCTCCTCCTTTGCAGGTGGATTTTTTACCAACTGAGCTATCAGGGAAGCTCATTAGCTATTTACAGATAATACATTTTACCACTGAAAACTGTGTGAATTTAGATTTTTTTAACCATGTGCTGAGAATTCTAGAAGACTATTTTCATTACTTACAAACTCCTCTTGCATATTCAGGCTTAACAGGTGATTCAGACATAATGCTTTATATATCTCTGTCTGAATATGTCTATTCTATGGATTCATTTATTAACTAAGAGACATTTGGTGGTTGCAAGAAAACATATCCAAGTGTGTCACTCATCTCACCATTCTGATGAGGAAAGAGCTGTGAAAAACAGGGAAGGATGAGCAAAGACTGGACCTGAGAGAGTTCACATTCCTAGAGCCTCCATCAGAGGCTTGTTCCCATACCTGCCACAGGCTGCCACAGCTACAGCCCTGGCTCTGAGACAGAAGGTGCCAAATTTGGACCCTTCCCAATGTAAGAAGTTAGAAGTGTTTCGGGAAAGAAGTTTTGTATTGGACACATGTTTTAAAAAAGAGTAACTTGGAATCTGTAACTATTTTTCTTTTTTTAATCTTCTGACTCACTAAAGAATCAGCAAAACTTGCATAGAGAGACTCAAGAAATGGTTCAGTTCTATTTTCTATTGCTTGTCTCCTTTACTTCTCACTCTCCAAACTCTTAAGAACACTTTCATGTAAGTTTTGTTCTTATTCAGTTGAAGTATTTTTTTTTTTTTTTTTTTTTTACAGCTGATGCATGAGAAGTATTCTGGCTTTTAGAAATTCACTTTTGGCAACAACAAATTAACTCTTCGGTAGGAAATTTGTATAATTCTTCATTATACTTGTTCTATATGATCTGAACTCAAATTGAGTTGTAACATAGCCATACATATTTTTATCCAGGTCAAAGGAACAGTGCCTTCATTTATGCTTAGTTCTTGACTGTAAAGTTCTGCCTAGGTTTCATGAATCAGCTGATATGAAAGCTAATTAAATATTTTTAAAATCTACTTTTAAAGTGAGAGGACAAAGCTTTAGGTTTAAACAAACAAACAAACAAAAGCTTCAGGTAGCCCAAGTAAGATTTTTATAAATTCATATACAACATAGTTATTGTTTCCTCTCAGTGTTACAATTGCAATTTGAGATTTTTTTTAAGCTTAAATTTTCTATTGTTTCTATTTTTGCATAAGAACAAGAATTTTTATGGGTTGGAAAAAAAATCTTTCAGTGTTTCCCTCAAGCAAAAGTTCTCGGTAACAGAAAGGATCGCATCTAGAAAATGATGCCTTCTTACAAGGATGATATTGCAGTTAACTCAGAGAGAAAGGAATTAAAGAAGGGAAAAATGAGACAGAATGAAAAAGGCTGAGGAGTGATACTGCCTGATGATTCTATATCCACTTCTTATAATGACTCATATCATTTTATGGTATCCTCCTTTTCTTTATGGCCTTTGTTTTAGAGTCCATTTTGTCTGGTATGAGCATTGCTACTCCTACTTTCTCATCATTTCCATTTGCATGAAGTGTCTTTTTCCACTCCCTCACTTTCAGTATGTGTGTATCTTTTGCCCTAAAGTGTGTCTCTTGTAGGCAGCATATTGTAGGTTCTTGTTTTATTAACCAACCTGCCATTCTAGCCTTTTAGTCATAACATTTAGTTCATTGATATTTAAAGTTATTATTTAAAAGTATATATTTACTGCTATTTTAAACTTTATTTCTCAGTTTATTTTGTGCTTATTCTTTGTTCCTTTCTTTTTTTCATTTTACTTTTGTAGTTTAATGGTTTTCTTTTGTATTATGCTTGTGTTTATTTTTTTTAAATCTATCATATGTCTTTGATATGTCATAAACCCAATTTTCAAGTATGTTAATACATAACTATATCTACTTGCTTCAGACTGGAAGTCATGTAAGTGTAGATTTATTCTAAAAGACCAAAGTTTTCTTACTCCCCTCCCCCAAATTTTGTGATTTTGATGTCCTGTTTTACATCTTCTTGTTCATTCTTTTGCTGAATTTTTTATTATTCTTTAATCTATGTGCTAGATTATTTAATTAATCTTTAATCATTTTATACATTTGCGTTTCTTATTGTGATTTTTTTCCCCCTTCATATAGATTCTTGCTTCTTTTCCATTTAGAGAAGACCTTTCAACACTTCTGGGGCAGGTTTAGTATTGCTGTATTCTTTTAATTTGTGCTTTTCTGAGAAATTTTTTATTTCTCCTTCTATTCTAAATGATAACCTGGGTAGAGTATTCTAGTTTGTAGGTTTTTACCTGTCAGAATTTTGAATACATCTTGCTACTCCCTTGTGGCCTGAACAATTTCTGCAGAGAAATCCAGCTGATAGCCTTATGTGGGTTCCCTTATAACTGACTCTTTGTTTTTCTCTTGCTTCCTTCAGAATCCTCTCTTTAACTTACGCCATTTTAATTATAATATGTCCCGTTGTATGTCTCTTTGGGGTCATCTTGTTTGGGACACCCCTCTATGTTTCCTGTAACTGGATATGTTTCCTTATCTGGGTTTTGGAAATACTATCCCATAGTTTTATAATTGGATCATCATTTAAAAAGAGCTTTTCTGATAGTATCGCTGTTGGTCTTACTGTAGCAAATCTGTTCTATTATTCTGACAATGTATCTAAAATTTCACATTGGAAGATTAAATCTTATTCAGAGCAAACCTGATGAAATTAAGATCTCTGAGATGAACAGGATATAAGAATTGTCCTATCCTGGATGGAGCTTGACATTTATTCTACTCATCTAACAACCTTCTCAAACCTAGTAGAAGCTGCTTCTTGAATGCACATTATAACAGCAATATTAACAGGATAGTTAATTTTGATTATTCAAATCTTTGCATTTCTAAGCACTATTCTTCTGTTTTAAGCCTGGCTACTTTTTAAAGGGAATATACTTATTGGATCCACATCTAAATTTACTTATGCACTCATATTTTTTACTTCAGTCAATTATCCTTTCTTAAAAACACATGGCTCACCTACTTTCATATTGATACTGTAAACTTTGATTCTTTACAGACTGAAATGTGTTTTCTTTCTGGATTGAATGTTGATTTAATATTAAAATTTACTTTTACTTGAATCTTTTGTGAAGATTGCTTATCTGTGTTCCTGATGCCAATATACTCTCATTATCCACTTTCTGATTGTACCTGGTCTTCAGCGATTTCAAGTTGATTTTTTGAAATGGAGGAGTTTTAGATTCACAGCAAAACTGAATAGAAAGTACAAAGATTTCCCAGTTATTCTCAGACCTTACATAGATAAAACCTTCCTTCTATCAATATTTCCCACCAGAATGGTACAGTTGCTATAACTAATGAACCTTCATTGACACATCATTATCACCTGAAGTCCTCAGTTTATATAAGGGTTTACTCATAATGTTGTACATTCTGTGCATTTTGATAAGTGTATTTACCATTGTAGAATCATACAGAATAATGCCATCAACCTAAAAATTGTCTGCGCTCTGTCTATTCTGTCTAAGGGCTTCCCTGGTGGCTCAGACGATAAAGCGTTTGCCTGCAATGTGGGAGACCCGGGTTCGATCCCTGGGTTGGGAAGATCTTCTGGAGAAGGAAATGGCAACCCACTCCAGTATTCTTGGCTGGAAAATCTCATGGATGGAGCCTGGTAGGCTACAGTCCATGGGGTCGCAAAGAGTTGGTCATGACTGAATTCACTTCCTGTTTATTCATCTCTCCTTCTCCCCTTCCCCCAATACCTGGGAATCACTAATCATTTTACTGTCTCTAGTTTTGCCTTGTCTAGAATGTCTTACATTTGGGATCCTACATTATTTAGCTTTCTCAGATGGGCTTCTGTTACTTAGTGATATGCATTTAATTTCCCTCCACTTCTTTTCATGGCCTGATAGCTTATTTCTTTTTAGTGTTGAATAATATTCCATTGGCTGGATATATCAAAGTTTGTCTATCCATTCTCCTACTTAAAGACTTCTTGGTTTTTCCAAGTTTATGCAATTATGATTAAAGCTGCTGTACAAATATGTGTACAGTTTCTGTGAGGACTTAATTTTTTAACTCTCTTGTGTAAACACCAAGGAGCATGATTACTAGATCTTAGGATAAAAGATAACTGCCAATCTGTCCTTCAAATAGTATTTTGAATTCCCACTAGCAATGAATGAGAGTAATTTTTGGTTCATAGCTTTGCCAGCATTTGGTGGTATTAGTGTTTTGAATTTTTGTCATTCTAATAGGTGGGCTTTTATAGTGACTTAGATGGTAAAGAATCGGCCTACAATGCAGGAGATCCAGATTCGATCCCTGAGTTGGAAAGATCTCCTGGAGAAGGGAATGGCTACTCACTCCAGTATGCTTGCCTGGAGAATTCCATGGATGGAGGAGCCCAGCAGGCTATACAATCCATGGCATTGCAAAGACCTGGACATGACTGAGTGGCTAATACACAATAGGTTATTTAGTGTTGTTGTTCAGCCACCATGTCATGTCTGACTTTGCAACCCCATGGACTGCAGCATGCCTGCAGGGACAGGCCTCCCTGTCCCTCATCATCTCCCGCAGTTTGCCCATATTTATGTCCAGTGCATCGGTGATGCCATCCAGCCATCTCATCCTCTGACACCCTCTTCTCTTTCTGCCCTCAATCTTTCCAAGTATCAGGGATTTTACCAATGAGTCACATGTTTGCAGATATTTACTGGTACCTCATCATTGTTTTAATTTGCAATTCCTTAACGACATATGACTTTGAACATGTCCCCATATGCTTATTTGACATCTGTATATCTTCTGTGCTGAGTTATCTGTTCAGGTATTTTGCCCATTTTTTAATTAGACAGTCCTTTTTCTTATTGCTACATTTTAAAAGTTTTTGTATATTTTGGTTAACAGTCCTTCATTAGATACATCTTCTGTAAATATTTTGTCTCTGTCTGTGGCTTGTCTTATCCTTTTTTTTTAAACTTTGAAATACCTCCTATGTTATTTCTGTCTTCTTGCATCTTGAAATATTTCTTGAATTAACTACTGCCTTGCTCTGACATTGTTCACCAGGGTGGCTCAGATGGTAAAGGATCTGTCTGCAATGCAGAGAGCTGAATACGATCCCTGATATGGGAAGATCCCCTTGAGGAGGGGTAGCAACCTACTCCAGTTTTCTTGCCTGTAGAATCCCCACATATAGAGGAGCCTGGTAAGCTACAGTCCATGGGGTTGCAAAGCGTGGGACATGACTGAGCAACTAAGCACAGCAACCTGAAATATTTCTTGAATTAGCTACTGCCTTGCTCTGACATTGTTCACCAAGGTGAGTTTTGCCTTTCTGCAAGATTCGTGTGTCCAGTTTCAATTTCTTTGTCTGCTTCTGTCTTCAAAAGGCCAGAGAGCTGTCAGAGTTCTTATCAAGCATACCTCCTAGAGAGTTTTCCTGGCCTTGTGGCAGCACCTCCAGTCATCATGCGTGCAGCTTGGGAGCTAATCATTAATGAAAAAAAAGAAAAGGCAATCCATGACATCTTTCCAGTACTTCTGCACACATTTAGCCTTGTTTAACCTAGTGCCAGTCTTCAGCAATGTATGAACATAACTATTTTCTTCTGTGCTTCTTTCAAAAAATAATAATATTTGAGTTATATCAAAGAGTATATGAAAACTGTGAAGCATGAAATTAAAATAAACACCCGAGAATCCACCTTCCAATTTAAGATTAATTACATTGGCAATAACACTGACACTACCTAAGTGCTCTGCCAGCTTCCCTCAGGCAACCACAAATCTAATTTTTGTTTTATTATTTCCTTTATTTTAAAAAACAGTTTATCAGAAATGTAGAGTCCTAAATGATATGCTATTTAGATATGATTGTTTTGAGTGCTTTAGGACTTGTAGTCTTTAGCTACTTGCTGTACTTTCTTAACCTTATTTCCTGAGATTCATCAAAGTCCTGTGTGGGTGCTGAGTAAGGCTCTCAGATGTGCTGGGATGTGCTTAGTCACTCAGTCATGTCTGACTCCTTGTGACCCATGGACTGTAGCCTGCCAGGCTCCTCTGTCCATGGGAATTCTCCAGGCAAGAATACTGGAGTGGGTTGCCATTTCCTACTCCAGGGGATCTTCCCAACCCAGGGATCAAACCCAGGTCTCCCACATTGCAGGCAGATTCTTTACCATCTGAGCCACCAAGAAAGCCCAAGAATACTGGAGTGGGTAGCCTATCCCTTCTCCAGGGGACCTTCCCGACCCAGGAATGGAACCAGGGTTTCCTGCATTACAGGCAGATTCTTTACCAGCTGAGCTACCGGGAAGGCCTATCCTTCCCCAAATTACTTCTCATTCCTACCCAAGTTTTTCTTCTTTCCATATTACATCCCAGAATCATGATGTTGTTTCCTATTCAAATTATAACCTTTTTCAAAAAAATAAATTTATTGAGAAACCGTTGACATTTAAAAATTGTATAGATTTAATGTAGTGCACTTGATGTTTCACTATATTTATACATTGTGAAAGATCCACAATCAAGCTAAATAACTTATCTGTCACCTTTATAAAGTCACCATTGTGTGTGTATATTGAAAATACCTAATTTAAGATCTGTCTTCTTAGCAGATTCCAAATATAGAATACAGTACTATTAACTGTATTCCCCTTGATCTATGTTTCCAGAACTCATTCATCTTGCATCACTGAAACTTTGTACCTTGTGACCAAATCTTTTCATTCCAGTTCTCTATCCCTCCACCCCTGGCAATAATCATTCTACTCTCTGTTTCTATGAGTTACACTATTTTAGATTTCACATGTAAGTGACATCATGCAATATTTATCTTCTGTGTCTGGCTTATTTCAGTTGGCATAATGTCCTGAAGTTTCATCCATGGTGTTGCAAGTGGCAGGATTTCCTTTTGTTAAAGGTTAAATAGAATTTCATTATGTATATATATCACATTCATGTCTTCATCTATTCATGCATCGATGGACAATGTACGTTATTTTCATATCTTTGTTATTTTGAGTAAGTGGTAGTTAAATGTGAGTGCAAGTATCTCTTCAATAGATTGCTTTTGCTTATTTGCATATATACCCAGAAGTAGGATTACTGGATCATATGGTAATTCTATTTTAAAGTTTTTGAGAAACCGCCACACTGTTCTATAATGGCTGCACCAATTTGCATTTCTTCCAATAGTATATGAATTCCCGTTTTCCGTATCTTTCCCAACACTTGTTATTCCTTACCTTTTTGATAGCAGCCATTCTAATCTGAATGAATCTCTCTTGTTCTGAGGATATTTACCAGATAATTTACTTAAAGTATTACCCTTTCCATGTGTTTTTAATTTTAATGGATTCAAAAACATGAAAAGAATTATAAACTCCTATACAGGAAGTATAGGTACTAACAAGCATGGAGAGATTGATTAAGGGGGGTGGCAGTCTTTCCAGCAGTCTTGGAATTGCAAGAAAGTAGCTTTTGTTTCCAGCTTTATCTGAGTTAGGGGCTTTACAGGTGGTGCTAGAGGCAAAGAGTTTCCCTGCCAATGTAGGAGACACTAAGAGTCATGGGTTTATACCTGGGTCAGAAAGATCCCTTGGAGTAGGAAATGAAAACTCACTCCATTATTCTTGCGTGGAAAATCTCATGGAGAGAGGAGCCTGGCAGACTATAGTCCATAGGGTCGCAAAGAGTCAGACACTTTGAAAGCAGCTTAGCACACATATCTAAGCCTTAATAATAATAAATTTATGTTTTAAATGTCAGCTTTTGACATGCTAATATAGTCTCAGTTCAGTTCAGTTCAGTTCAGTCGCTCAGTCATGTCTGACTCTTTGTGACCACATGAATCTCAGCACGCCAGGCCTCCCTGTCCATCACCAACTCCCAGAGTTCACTCAGACTTACGTCCGTCGAGTCAGTGATGCCATCCAGCCATCTCATCCTCTGTCGTCCCCTTCTTCTCCTGCCTCCAATCCCTCCCAGCATCAGAGTCTTCCAATGAGTCACCTCTTTGCATGAGGTGGCCAAAATACTGGAGTTTCAGCTTTATCATCATTCCTTCCAAAGAAATCCCAGGGCTGATCTTCAGAATGGACTGGTTGGATCTCCTTACAGTCCAAGGGACTCTCAAGAGTCTTCTCCAACACCATAGTTCAAAAGCATCAGTCCTTCAGTGCTCAGCTTTCTTCACAGTCCAACTCTCACATCCATACATGACCACTGGAAAAACCATACATAACCTTGACTAGACGGACCTTAGTTGGCAAAGTAGTCTCTGCTTTTGAACATACTGTCTAGGTTGGTCATAACTTTTCTTCCAAGGAGTAAGCATCTTTTAATTTCAGGGCTGCAGTCACCATCTGCAGTGAGTTTGGAGCCCCAAAATAAAGTCTGACACTGTTTCCACTGTTTCCCCATCTATTTCCCATGAACTGATGGGACCAGATGCCATGATCTTTGTGTTCGGAATGTTGAGCTTTAAGCCAACTTTTTCATTCTCCTCTTTCACTTTCATCAAGAGGCTTTTTAGTTCCTCTTCACTTTCTGCCATAAGAGTGGTGTCATCTGCATATCTGAGGTGATTGATATTTCTCCTGGCAATCTTGATTCCAGCTTGTGTTTCTTCCAGTCCAGCGTTTCTCATGATGTACTCTGCATATATAGTTTACTCATTGGCTGCTGCTGCTGCTAGTTAGGAACTAAACAGAAATGAAAAGATTTTTTATAACAGAGTGAATAACCCTTAAATGATCTAGCTGCATATACAGTGCAGAAATATATACTCTGAGTTAAACTTGACTATGTTTAATTTTATAATATTTTTTACTAGACTCTCAGTAGAAACGGGAAACATTATATTAGAGTGGGAACACACTATGTCAACACTAACATAGCCACTCTAATAAGCATCTATTTTAGACACTTTCAATTTTTATAGAGTTATACTACTAGAAAATACAGTTTCATGAATATTAACTTGTTTGGATTAAGTAATCTTTGAGATTTCAGTAACAAATGTTATTTATTTTTATTCCTCTTGCCTTTATAATTGTTACCTTAAAATATTTCTCTTCTCTTCTCATCAACACACTAACACTCAAAATGAACATATGCCTTTGTAAAGTAAACATAAATCCACTTCTCCAAAAAAGTCTGAGTTAAAGCTAAATATAATCTTGCTTTTTCACCATCAGATGTTTGACATCTGCACAGATTTTACACTAAAAAACAGAATATTTCTTGGAAAATTCTCACCTAAGAAAGTGCTACATTTGAAGAGATTTAAAATTTCTAGTGTTTAAGAGAAAAAAGCAGCTTAATATATGACATCTTTCTGTTTAGTAGTTTTTTTCTAAGTAATAATACTTCATCCACTTTAATAATTGTACCAATTTTATTTCAATTCACTTCTATTAATAGGTGGTATTTTTTTAGTAATCAAATTTGACAACCCAAGAAAATTACTATACCAAACAAGTAAATAGAGCACCACCTTTTAATTTCAAATATACTGCCTCTAATTTCCCCTGGGAATGGCTCTTAGCTATGAAGTATATTGGGCTTCCCTCATAGCTGGGAGGTAAAGAATCCACCTGCAGTGTAGGAGAACCTGGTTCGATCCTGGGTCCGGAAGATCTCCTGGGACGGGATAGGCTACCCACTCCAGTATTCTCAGACTTCCCTGGTGGCTCATATGATTAAAAAAAAATCTACTGGCAATGCAGGAGACCTGGGAGATCTGGGTTCGATCCCTGAGTTGGGAAGATCCCCTGGAGGAGGGATGGCAACCCACTCGAATATGCATGCCTGGAGGATGCCCATGGATAGAGGAGCCAGTCCACAGGCTCTTAAAAAGTTGGACAAGACTGTGACTAAGCAAAGCACAGCACAGCACAGCATGAATGATATTATCAAGGTCCTGGTGGCACAAACGGTAAAGAATCCCCCTGCAATGTGGGAGACCTGTGTTCGATTCCTGGGTGGGAAGATCCCCTGAAGAAGGAAATGGCAACCCACTCCAGTATTCTTGCCTGGAGAATCCCATGGACAGAGAAGCCTGGCGGACTATATTCCATGGGTCTCAAAGAGTCAGATATGACTGAGGGACTAAGCACAGCACACATCTGGAGTGAGAATGCTTTATTTCTATTTATTTTTAAAAATAAAGGAGCAACAAATTCTGAATAATTTTTCATTGCCTCTTGAACAAAATGTACGCTTTTCTGTATTTGTTGGTGTTTGTTGACTTGACTTTTGTGTGTGTGTACATTTACCTACTCTTTCAGGTCAACTAGTAAAGTTTACTATTTTCATGAGTTCCAGTTCAAGTCTTATTTCTTCATTGTTTTCTTGAATCTTCTTAGTGCTTCTGAAACTTTGGTGTGGGTGTATTTTTTAAACTGAAGATATATGTGCTTTTGACATTTTTATATTTATACCATCTATATGCTTTGTAATTGACTAGAATGTTTAATTTGATAGATTTTGTTATTCCCCAAAGTTGGACAATTGTATTATTCATTTATTTACTGAGAATCCTTAATTTCCTCTTGCATGTTTTTTTTTTTTCTTTTGAAACCTGCATCATAGAATAATGTTTTACTTGCCTCTACCCATTGGCAGGGAGAGAGGGGGGGGGTCATTTTATTTGCCAGATGAGGGGAGGCACTTCACTTAAGTTAGGCCAGTCTGATCCTAAATTTCTTTTTCTAACTTTACCTGAAATTGAGGAGAGACAGAGAGAGCAAGAAGAACGAGAGAGAGAGCGAAGTTGTCCTGTTAGTGGCATCTGAGTCCTGTTTTCTGTTTTTATTGAAAAATATTTGACATACATTGTTGTTGTTTAGTCACTAAATTGTTGTCTGACTCTTTGAGACTCCATGGACTATAGTCCACCAACAGCATCATGTAAATTCAAGGTCTATAGCATGTTGATTTGATATGTTTATATATCATCATATGATAGCCATTGTAGTGATAGTTGAATGTACCTGTCTTATGTTAAGGGCAGAAGTTTAAAACTAGTAGCAAATAAGTCCCAGAGATCTAATCACGATACAGTGAAATAGACAATATTGTATTATAATCATCAAGCCTGCTAACAGACTAGAGCTTAATTATTCCATTCACACACACACACACACACAAAGAAAATTGAGTTTTGTTTATTTTTCCTAAGGCTTAAATGGGCTCTCTCTGCAATTCTGATGGTTCGATCACTTGACCTTTACTTTCATACATAATATATCCAAGTATACTTATGATTAATTATCCCCTTTACCTAGAAAATAGTACAGTTCTCACTAATGAAAATGAAAGTGTTAGTCAGTCAGTCATGTCTGGCTCTTTGCAACCCTGTGGACTGTAGCCCACCAGGCTCCTCTGTGCATGGAATTCTCTGGGCAAGAATATTGGAGTTGATTACCATGCCCTCCTCCAGGGGAATCTTCCTAACCCAAGGATTGAACCTGGGTCTCCGGCATTGTAGGCAGATTCTTACATCATCTGAGCCACCAGGGAAATCCATAATCAATGTTGAGTTGAAGAAATCTACATTTTTCCCCTTTTGTATTCTTTTACTTTCAGTCTAGAGAAATCTTTGCAGCATCATTTTCTGGTCCACTGTCATTTGTTCTATCTCAGAGCAGAATTGATGTACATTTTATTTGTCATCGTATCAGATGTGTTAATCTTGTCCCCTCGTATGAGTTATAACTTCTTGAAATCAGGAATTATCAAGAAATATTCAGTATCTCTAAAATAGTTATTTATTTTACATCAGTATTTAGGAAGTTTCCAGGGATTAAGTCATGAGTGATGAGAATATGCAGTGATTGTAATTGATTAAGTGATTTTTAAAAACAAGAGTGGATTTCCTGCATTGAGTTCATTAATTTCCAACCTGATTTTCAATCCCCAACCCAACCGCTGTCAATCAAGAACACAATTACAAATGGCCACAGGCCACAAAACTGACAATGAATTGAACCACCATTACCAAACAGCTCTTTTTAGGTAGATGCTGACTCACCATGGCAGCTCCTTCAGATCTTGCCTTTGAATTGAATGAAACTGACTTACATTGTTATGACATTTATTATTGTTTAAAACTGTTTTGGCCTTCAAAATCTCCTAGAGGTTGAATTTTTCCCCTTAGCATCTTATATTTTCCACATCAGAACCAATATAAAGTCTTCTATCATTTAATCTTAGAATGTCCTTTGCAGCAGAAATTTTTTTTTCACTTGTCTCTTATTTCTAAGGAGATAAAACTGTATTTGAGATGGATGAAATCCTAATTCTTGGAATCCTCAACTAGCTTCTTATAGCTGCCTCAGTGTCACAGAGGAGAGATGTAAGTTAAAGACAAAGCCAAGCAAATTACTGAACTACTAGTTAGAGATATGGTGTCATACATCTGTGGTAAACTAATTTCTCTCTTTATTCTAAGTCTTAATGTTGTCTGAAATATGAAATCAGGGCTCCATAATTCTTTTCTTTACAATCAAACCCTAATTTCATTTTGGAAGGCAAGTCAGAAGAGCCAAGTAGAAATGAAGCCAAATAACAGCATATCAAAATAAAGGAAAAATATTTTTATCTGAGATCTAGTGATGAGCTGGTCTAATCTGTCACTGACATCTTCTCATAAGCACAGAGTGTGACAGTTCATGGAACAGGAGATTCTTCAACAGGAAAAATTTAACTCAAAATTATTTGACCTATGGTAAATAGTGTCCGACTCTTTGTGACTCCGTGGACTATACAGTCCATGGAATTCTCCAGGCCAGAATACTGGAGTGGGTAGTCATTCCCTTCTCCAGAGGATCTTCCCAACCCAGGGATCAAGCCCAGGTCTCCGTATTGCAGGCAGATTCTTTATCAGTTGAATCACCGGGGAAGCCCAAATATTGTTTTATCAGGTCACCTGTTTGGGTTGTAGGATTCCAGAAAAAGATGAATAGTAATAATTGTAAGAAACGCCGCGGGAAGAAAAAGCCACCTCTAAGGACCGTCCATGGAAACCTTTATTGGGCGGTCGCTCTCGGGAAGACTCCTGGCGGGGAGCGGGGAAGGGAAGGGAATCTGCGAGGAATGGCGGCTGGGAAAGGGGTTTTATAGTCAGGGCTGGCGTTCACGCCAGGTCCTCCCACATAAGGTAGGAAGTGCAGGCTGTAGTGGTGATTGGCACTTGATTGAGCCAGGCCATGGGGTTGGTTCCCGGAAGTTTGATCCGCTTCCGGTTCCTGTTTGGGCGGTGGCCAACCGCAGGGACCTTCCACAACACTTTCCTGGGGCTTTTCGTCGCGACATGCCCAAACATGCCCGACCGTGCTCAACCTCTCATCAATAGTTACCCACCAAACACTGCTACCACCATGAACAATAAGAGCAAAAGCAAAAACAATAGCAAATAGCATTCCTATGTGGCTTTAACTTTCTTCTCTAGGTAGAACTAACTTCTTAAATTTCTGTCATCCATAAGGTGATGCTTTTGGTTCTGAACTATACTGCATTTTCTCTTTGTTTTCTTCTAATAAATTGTTTTTACAATGGTCAGCATTACTTATTTTTCACCTATAGTCATTTAGTCAGCACTCCACCCTGATGGTTTTGGTCAACAGTTGGAAATTTACATTGACTTTTAAAATGTAGTTCTCTGGTTTAGCTCTTTCTTTGGAATCTAATTCATTGTAAAGAGATTTGGGAATAAATTTGACAAACATATCATACACAGAAGGTTAAAAATCAGTTACTATTTTTCTATCCACTCATATTTTTTTACATTAAAGCTGCTTTCTATCCATCAGAATGACATTTGAGTCCATGGAAACTTTAGCACTATTTGAAAGACTGGCGGTCTTTATAAAATACCATGTAAAGCTGGTCCAAGTGTCATCCTTAGGGAATCCTTGTTTACCTAGGCGTAGGAAGACTTTCCATTTTTCCTCTTCCTGCTTCCTCTCTCTAAGCCAGGAAATAATTCCTTTTACATATTTCTGTCACATAATTTCTTTTTAAAAAAATCGTATCATATAAACATTGCAAATCCTGGTTTACCCATATTTGCATTTTCATTTTCTCCCTGGGTGAATACTTCAAGATTAGTTAAACATGAGTCTCCTGACAGCCCTTGGCCCTCACCAAGAACAAACAATTTATGTTGGCTTATTTGGTATTTCACCTCAGAGTTGGTCAATTTGCCCAAAACGAGATGAATTCCTTTTCTGTATTTTCCTCAAATGATTTTGCATGTGTAGAGCTAATTCAAGCATTCTGCATATTTTTAACACCAGGGTTGTTTTGAAAAGCAGGATTCACATTTCCTCTCAGTTCTTTTCACCTTTGAATGAATACAATATGAGCTCAATGATATTCTTATTTACATGTATCAGTGTCTTCAGCTACGCTGAACCTTGACTGTTACAAGACCTTGTTTTGAAGACAAGACAAGTACTGTTCTATTACTCGGATTGCTTATTTTTTTCTCTATGTTTCCCGTGACAATGGCATTGAGGGACAACTATTTCTGTAAAACAGACTTTTAGGTAGCATCTTTATAAAATACCATGTAAAGCTGGTCCAAGGGTCATCCTCAGGGAATCTGTTATTTACACAGGCTTAGGGGGACTTTTCAATTATCCTCTTCCTTCTTCCTCTCTCTAAGCCAGGAAATAATTCCTTTTACATATTTCTGTCACATAATTTCTTTTTGAAAAAATCGTATTAAATGTTTAAGTAAAAAATAAATACATTACAAATCCTGGTTTACCCATATTTGCATTCTCATTTCCTCCCTGGGTGGATACTTAAGATTAGTTAGCAATATGGGAAATCTGGGTTTGATCCCTGGGCCGGAAGGATCACCTGGAGAAAGGCATGGCAACCCACTCCAGTGTCCTTACCTGGAGAATCCCATAGTCAGAGGAGCCTGGTAGGACTGATTATTTTTCCTCCATGTTTCACATGATAATTGCATTGAGGGGCGATTATTTCTGTAAAACAGACTTTTAAGTAAATTTTTTATTTTGTTTAAAATGTTGATCTCTTTATATATATACATATATATAAAATCATAATTATTTCAGTGAAAAATGGTGAGTTGAAAGTGTATATACCTGTAGGTCATTTAAATTAGATTTACTTTCATTCTTTCAGGCAATGCACAATAACTTTCTTCTATGAAAAATATTATTGAAAGAAGATTAACTAATGAGTTGGTGTGTGTGCACATACTTAGTTGCTAAGTCCTGTCTGACTTTTCATGACCTCATGGACTGTAGTCCACCAGGCTCTTCTATCCACGGGATTTCCTAGACAAGAATACTGGAATGGGTTGCCATTTCCTTTTCCAGGGGATCTTCTTGAGTCAGAGATTGAACCTGAGTCTCCTGCATCTTCTAGATTGGCAGGTGAATTCTTTACCAGTGAGTCACCAGGGAAGCCCATTGGGTTGGTACACCAGTATTATTGTTTTTTAAGATTTCTGATACTACACTTTTTAATCAAATATTTTATTCTGTTTGTATAAAAGTGTTTTTTGGATGGCATTATTATGGGCAATAGAGCACCCAGTTATCAACATTGCATCAAAATTTATCTAAAGTTTTTTTTTTAAACCATAGTTATGGTTAAAAATTTTAGTTAAAATTATTATAGACTGGTTTACTTTTATAAACCAGTAGGCCAGCCACTCACACAAATCAAGTTTTTCCTTGCAGAGTTTCTTTCTCTCTCTTTCTTTATCTATTTCTTTTTCTGTCTGTCCATCTCTGTCTTTTTCTCTTTCTCCAGTTCACCTGGATCTGTACTCTCTGTTGTAAATGCAAAATTTTATGAAAAACCACCATAATGATTAAATTACCTCTATCCTTTGACTTTCTGGTCATTGTAACCTTGTCCTATATTGGTAGAAGAGAAAATAGCTTCCAAAACAGTCTGAGCTTGTTGCAGAATAGTTTGAAAATAGAAGATGAATTTATTTTTTAAACATATGAACATCTTTTAGATTCCATTATACAAGCTCAGAACATTTTGTACTCTTCAGTATTTACTTTTCTGTTAATGACATACATGAATCATATCTTTTACAATATTCAATCCTGATAAAAATATATCTATCTATATTCATTATAACAAATGACAAACATAAATTAGAAAATACAGAGAGGATGTTAAAAAAAAAAAAAGAGTAGGTCTTGGAGCAGTAGAAATCAGTTAATCCTATTGAGTTCAGTAAGGAAACCAAAGCACATATCAGTAGAATATCTTTGCTTGACCTCCACAGTTTCCCTTAGACGTTGCTGAAAGTACATAAGAGAATTGTCTCAGTCACTAAGTTTCCCCCCTTCCCCTTTCTGCACCCTCACTCTAAAAAGTGAGTTCAGTATGGAACTTTTATATTGTAGCATATTTTCCATGCTATAATACACATTAAGCATTAACATTTTTAACTACTGGAAAAGATAATGATGTAAATGAGGTACAGTGACAACCATCTTAATATTTTCCAGAATTTTTAGCCAATGTTAATAACAAAAGAAATAGGATGTAAAGGAATTGAAAACAAAGTCAATATGTTTGTACTTTGCATATGAAATGATGATTTACTTAGACTATAGAGCACTAATTGAATTATCAAAACTTTTAAGAATGCATAGAAATTGACTAGATATTAGGGGCTTCCCAGGTGGCAGAAGGGTAAGATCCTGCCTGCCAATGCTAAAGATGTAAGAGATGCAGGTTCCATCCTTGGGTCAGGAAGATCCCCTGGAAGAAGGCATGGGAACCCACTGCCTGGAGAATCCCATAGATAGAGGAGCCTGGCAGGCTACAGTCCTTGGTGTCACAAAGAGTCAGACACAACCAAAGCAACTTAGCATGCATGCAAGAGACAAATGTAAAAAATAGAGTAACATCTTTGAATATAAGGAATAAACTGTCTAAAAATATTATGAACCATAATATCTTGTTTACAATATCAGCCTAATCAAATATCAAATTGGAAACTTCAATACCCTTCAATAATTCATAGAACAACTAGAAAGAAAAGCAGTATGAATATTGAAGAACTCACTCATCAAACAAAAGGTATTACCAACATTTATAGAACAATTTTCACAACCCTAGCTGAAAATAACTTTTTTTTTTAAATCAATTGCCCAGAGAGCATATACTAAGATAAACCATAGCCTGGATCATAAAACAAGTTTCAGCCAATATAGAACTGAAATTATACAGAAAATCCTTGAAACACTGGAAAACTAAACAGTATACTTCTAAATAATCCATGGGTCAAAGAAGTCTCAAGGGAAACAAATTGAACTGAACAAAAATCAAAAGACATTATAACATGTGGAAAGCAGCTAAAACAGTGTTGAGAGGGAAATATACAATACTAACTACTTACATTTGAATGAGAAAAAAAATCCTCAGTCTTGTTTCCATATTAAGAAATTAGAAAAAGAGGAGCAAACTAAAGCAAGCAGAATAAAGAAAATAATAAATATAGAGCAGGAATCAAATAAAATGAAGACAAAATATTTGAGAAAATGGATAAAACAAACGGTTATTTGAAAAGA
>SJYC01142312.1:0-27810 GCA_006408675.1 Madoqua kirkii
TCTACTCTAAATTGAAGTAATTAGTTTTTTCTGAAACTTTTCATTGCTAATCTTTACTTTTCACTACTACTATTCATTATTATTAGTTATGGTTAGAAGTAGTCTAGTTAATACACTAAGGCTACATTGTAGAAAGGTATTTAAATAGAAATTTTAGATAATTATTTGGATAATCCAAATCAAAATGTGCTACCATATTCCAAGCAGCTAATCAGGGCCAACATAATTATTTCTGTTTGGTTTTACCCTGAATTGACCAGAAAACAGCACCTCTTTTCCATTTCACTTAGAAATCTATTGTTTTCTATAATCTGAAACTTTATTAAACAGATTGAAGTTTGTATAAATGTGATTTTAAAAGTCACATCCTTTTCCTAACACTAAAAAAAAGAGAAATCTCTTTTACTAAGGAGGACTTTGAATCTGTTCAATTCCCAGTCTGGGAGCAGAAATAGTTTATAGAGGAGATATGAGACAGAGAGAGAAGTGCCTGGAGAGCTGAATTTACTTGCTTTGGAAAGGACAGTAATCTGCAGGTGCATAGAAGAAGGTAGATTTGTAGCCAATTTGCATTCCTTTCTTACCCTCTTTGATCCTTTGTCATTTTTGTGCTCCTGGACTCCCACTGTGTTTTCAGGTCAGCCCCTGGAGCTCTGTGGAGGATTGCCCTCAGGCTGATGGAAACTATTGTGTGTCTGGAGAACAGAAATCCCTGGAACTGACATCGTCCCTGTCCCTGTTTAGCTCGAAGGCAGTGGCACCTCACTGCAGTTCTCCTGCCTGGAAAATCCCATGGATGTCCAGGAGCCTGGTGGGCTGCAGTCCATGGGGTCACTGAGGGTCGGACACGACTGAGAGACTTCACTTCACTTTCACTGCTTAGCTCTTAACCAGTGATGCTGCAGCCTAGAAATACTTCCACTTTCTTACCCCAGACTGACATCGCCTTCAGAGCTTCTCTGTGGGATTGAGCCATAGTGATGCTCCATGAAACTGATATTTCTTCCCTTTCTCAGATTCCTTGCCTGTCAAGAATGTTTTCCACACTCCCCTGTTGAGGACCTTTTCTAAAAAAAATCACTCTCTTGCGAGTCTTTGTCTCAGAGTCTCTGAGAAATCTGACCTAGGGAGGAAAGACAATCTCAAAGACAAATTTCACAATGGATTGGACTAGGGAACTGGAGGAGTTTGGAATGAAGGAAGAGAGACAAGAGGGCAGGAAGGAGCTTCTTGGAATGAAAGATCTCCATTTGTAGAGGAAAAAAAAAATTTTTTTTTTTTTTGTAGCTTTTGAATGGGATCCTGCTGTCTTAGATTGCATTTTCTGGAAACAGGCTTTGAGACTAATGACTGCACATAGTTATTGGGGAGTGCTCTTGGGAGATACACCCTTCTGCTTTTGCTTTTTCCTGAACTGTTCATTCTTCTGAGTGTGCAATATTATAATAAAGGCATTACTGTGTGTATAATCTAGCTTTTTTTGGCATAACAGAAGATCCTGTCTTTGTATATATTAGGGACTGTTAAGCAGAAGTGAGTTTCAAAAAAATTATTTTCCCCAATCAGCAAAAGCTGATATATGCAACAAAAACAGATATTGGAAAAAAGATCTTTTGTGCACATGTATATATATTAACAATAATGTTGAACTACTTCTAAATATTGCCTATAAATCTTGAGTTGTTGTTGTTAAGTCTCTAAATCATGTCTGACTCTTTTGTGACCCCAGGAACTGTAGCCCGCCAGGTTCCTCTATTCATGGGATTTCCCAGGCAAGAATACTGGAGTGGGTTGCCATTTTCTTCTCCAAGGGATCTTCCCCACCCAGGGACTGAACCTGTGTCTGTTGCATTGGCAGGTGGATTCTTTACCACTGAGCCACCAGGGAAACCCATGAATCCTGAGTAATATTGATAGGTGATAATCAATTAATACTAAGAAGAGATGAACCTAAGCCAAGGTATAAACTTAAAAAAAGAGTATATGCAATTTATTCAGGTTTGTCCTGGTGGTTGAGGCCTGTGGGAATATCTGTGCATTTAGGAAGTGGCAAAGAAAACTGTTGTTATATGTTGCAATCTGATGCTGTTCCCCTGCTGCAATTGATTGGTGTAAATTAAACACTTGTCTTAAACTGAGTCAAACATAAGAGCCTGTCTATTGTCTACTGAATGTTCAGTTTTTTCTTGAATCATTTCCTTTTGCTTTTAAACTTGTTTGTTATTTAATATTTTATTTTTCTTAAGGCATAATCTGTTTTACATTCTTATGTACCTTCTAGTTTAGTCTCTTCCTGAAATAATTATTTTTCTTTTATTCTTTTTTACTTTCCTGAATTCTATGTTATTTTTTGAGTATTTATATTTCTAATTAATTTTATTTTTTCATGTTTTTAATTATTTTATGAATGCATTTTAGCTTGTTTTCAAGAAGAATATTATTGTTTTTATCTCTTCTACAAGATGTTTAGCAGACATTTTACAAATATTATTCTGCTCCTTTTTCTCTTTTTACTTTGTATGGAATTTGACCTCAATAGTTTTCTCTTGCTCATTTTAACATAAAATTAGTTTTCTTTAGATATAGTTAAGTTTCCCAAGTGGCACAGTGGTAAAGAATCTGCCTGCCTATGCAGGAGACTCAGGTTGGATCTCTGGGTCGGGAAGATTCCCTGGAGAAGAAATGGCAGTCCACTCCAGTATTCCTGCTTGAAGAATCCCAAGGACAGAGGAGCCTGCTGGGTTTAGGAGCCTGACCCGAGTCCATGGGGTCACAAAGAGTCAGACGTGACTGAGTATGCACACAGCTAGATGTAGTTCAGAGTAGATTTTCTAAGTTCACACTTCCCATTTCTGTGGTTTTCCTACTGTGTTAAAATTAGAGAATTTGCTCTGAGATTGCCTGCGTATGTCTATCTGTCTCTATTTTTATGTGGTCATTCTCTTTCCTTTGAGCTCTCTGGGGGCTCAGACAGTAAATCATCTCTATTACACCTTATTTATTCAGTTTTGCTTCTACTCTGTGTTGTTCCCCATTGTGTGAGGCTAAGTGCAGGAAGGACATCCTGCCAGGTCTCAAGTCTATAAGGAGGTGGACTGTACCCACCATTGTGATCGTGCTGCAGGCCACTGGAACTCATCTGCTATTTTAGTGAGCCAAGTCACTCCCAGTGTCAGCTGTTGATCTCCCATGACCTGACCTTATGTTCCTTCCAATGAATATCTGTTGACTATTTCCAGGCTTTCTCTATCCTCAGATTTTTAGATGACATATTTCTTTCCTCCACTTGATCCCACACCAACATTGAAATCATGCAGTTCTTATGACTGTTGATGCCACTCAAATGTCTCTTTTTATTTTGACATTAATAGATATTCAAAGCTTCATTAGAAATTCTGTTCTTGGGCTTTTGGCTATGTCATTAGACTTATTTTGTGTTGTAATTTGGAGAGTGTCAGAGACTGTGACACTATTATTATTATCTCCCCAGAATCTCCTTCATTTACTTTTGAACTACAGTTCAATTACTGTTTATTGTTCTTGTTCAGTCACTAAATCATACTGGACTCTTTGCAATCCCATGGACTGTAGCCCACCAGGCTTCTTACTGTTTGTGCTTTCCCTTTATAAAATCACTTTATACACTTTGAGTGATTTATCATATATTTATTGACTTTTTTTTTCAATGCTCCTGTACTGATTTATTTACCACAATTTGGGAGACACTTCTAGATAATATTCTGATACAAGAATTGCAACTAATTGATTGGTTAAATAAGTTAGTCAAAACACAAATGTTAATTCATTTAGGAGACAGAAATTGGGATCTATAGAGCACTGAACTTTGTGCATCTTCATAGATTTCATTTGATGTCTCCTTTTTTCCTCATGGTCATCATCCCATCTAAATTGGGCCCTCTCTCTACTGTTAGACCCAAGGTCATGTCTGTGTCCTAAGAGACTTGTGAAGGACTAGACAAACAAATCAGATATGGGGAAGGCTAGTGTTTGATTTGTAACTTTATTTACCATTTCTCAAACTAAATAGTTTTCGAAGATTCTCTAAAGCTGACCAATTAGTTGTTTTGTTTCTTAAATTATTATGAAATCAATGATCTAAGCATATTTAATGTATTTTGTTCTCCTGCAATCAATATCCTTAGCTATTTTTAATTTATCCTATCTTTAGCCAGGGATAATCCCTTTAAGTTAGCTCTTTTGTTCTTTTTACATGCCCCTGTACTTAGGTTTTTCTAGTTAGGTTTTTAAAACCATGAAAAGTTAAAAGTCATCTTTTAACTTTTACATGGACATCTTTTACTCATCTCCTATTGTATTCTGAAATTCCTCCCAATTTTAGCTAGTATCTTCAAGTGGCCTTGTTGAATTATCAGTAAGAATGTATTGTATATATTTTTGAGTTTTCAGGCTTATAGGACAACCTGTTACTTTCTCCTCCATAGCCACTAACACCAGACAGGTCTTGTAGCTATTGCTGTTAGTTGCCACCTATTTATATTTTAGAGTTTTTGAGACTATCTCATATTACTTATCTTTGATTTTAGGTGACGCTTGTGGGAAATCTTTTTCATGGGAAAAATTTCAAACAATTCCAAAATTATGGTATTTCCACCATCTCTCAAGCATATCCTAGTGAGACACTTGTGTATGCAGTCTACTAGTCCTCCAAGCATGGGGGAACTTTAAGATGAGTGTAGTTTTTTTTTCCATTTGAGACCTTTGTTATATACATTTATATTTCTATAGGGTTTATGTAGTGGCTGGATATTTTAACCAAGAAACACATAATTTAATACCTTTCTATATAACTGAATGGAATTTCTATTAATAAAACTACATCTAATTTCTAAAATTTTGATAGCAGACAACTGTCCCCAATCAATCCAAGGCTTTCTTATTTTCCCAAGTTTGTCTCTTAAGTCCTTCAGTTCAGTTCAGTCACTCAGTCATGTCCAACTCTTTGCAACCCCATGGACTGCAGCATGCCAGGCTTCCCTGTCCATCACCAACTCCTGGAGCTTATTCACACTTATGTCCATTGAGCTCACACTCATGTCCATTGAGTCAGTGATGCCATCCAACCATCTCATCATCTGTCATCCCCTTCTCTTTCTGCCTTCAATCTTTCTCAGCATCAGGGTCTTTTCCAATGAATCAGTTCTTTGCATTAGGTGGCCAAAGCTTTAGCTTCGGCATCAGTCCTTCCAGTGAATATTCAGGACTGATTTCCTTTAGGATTGACTGGTTGGATCTCTTTGCAGCCCAAGGGACTTTCAAGAGTCTTTTCCAACACCACAGTTCAAAAGCATCAATTCTTTGGCACTTAGCTTTTTTTTATAATCCAACTCAGCTTGGTCTGTCCCTTCTAAAGAAATTTCATTTTGATTCACACTTATGGTATCACGGGCTATTGTTTAGCCACAAATTTCTCATTGGTAACTCATAGCTGAAAGAATGGTGAGGTTGTTTTTTGTTTTTTTCCTCTTTACCTGGGGATATCCAACTGTTCTAAACACATGTGGATTTAATTAATAAGAAGGGAATACTTACTAGCCAATTTATAGTTCTCTCATCTCATTTTATACTGGAAAACTATTATAGAAAATTTAAGCAATTTTGCAGACATTCCTCAGTCCAGGAAATGGTGAAGCTGGAAGTTTGCTCTACTGGCTAGAGGTTAGTTCTCATAAATAGGCTGAGTTTAATTTTGGTGGTCTTTTTTCCTTCTTTACAATTTTGCCACTTGTCTGGAATCCATTCACTTCATGACTACCTTTCCTGTTCAAGATAGAAATAGTTTTATTTAAAGTTATATTTTTAGTATTTAAGATTTTAACATGATTTCACATAGTTCAATTTGTCTCTTCTGTTAATCTATGAATTAGGAAGGTTAAAAGATGCTATTCTCATTGTTTCAGTTAAGAGATTGGGATTATGATTTTAAATTACTTGTCCAAGGTCACATACCTGGGTAATGTGGATTCAGGACTCAAACTCATACTCTCTGATTCCTGTTCTAATTATTTGTATGATATACTGTGTGGTCTTGAGACAGTCTTTTCTCCCATAGCAGTTGTACTCAAAATTTTATAGTGAGAAGCTCTTTCTATTGTCAAAATTTATGCATGCTCCATAAGATAGTGATGGTATTTTCAGTTTAAATTGATTGTTAATATGTGAAATTGAATAATTAAGAACTTCTATATGTTCTTCAATATAAATATTTTCAAAGTAGAATCTATACTGAGTAAAAATAAATAATATTCAATAATTTTATAATTACTGTGTATTTTTGTGTGTTAGAGACTTACTCCTTAATTCTCCAGGCATGAATGCTGGAGTGGGTTTCCATGCCCTCCTCCAGGGGATCTTCCTGACCCAGGGATGGATCCCATGTCTCTTACGTCTTCTGAATTGGCAGGTGGGTTCTTTGCCACTAGTGCCACTTGGGAAAGCTCTTATTATTTATTAAACCTGCAAAACTACATTTCAAAGGATCAAATGTCTAAAATTACATTCCAAGTTATGCAGGAATTGGAATTAAAATCTATCTGCTTGCAAGTCTTTTAGCCTCATATGCTCAAATATGTGTGAAATAACGTATTTACTGAATATACATAAAGTGCTTAGTTCATAAAGTTTGGAGCTCCTTGCTATATATTAACAGCATCTCTAGTAGTAAAAAATGGGTCTAAGGATTAGTGGCTTAATGCTTTAGTGTTATTAATGTATTATTTTTAGGAAGTGATACTTAATTCAAAATAATGAAAGAAATTCAAAATAATGAAAGATTTAAATGTTTTCCCTAAAATGATGCTTAGCATAAAGATGTGGGCATTATGCATCAAAAGCAATATTTCTGGATTAGGCCAATCTCTCCCAAAAAACTTCTAAGCTCCTATATGAAAGGTAAGTCATTCTCTTTTTACTAGTTTTGCCTCTAAGAGGAGTGTTTTGCAAGGATCTATCAGAAACCTAAGACTAATAAAACACCTCCAAGGTGGGACTTGAGTTTAGAAAAATAAACCATGGAACTGAAATAAATAGACCTTGACTCGGGTTATTAGGTTAGAGTAATGTACCTTCCAAGATCTGGTTGTCTTTAATCTTAGGATTAACATATGTGGTGTGAGTCTTAGTTAATGTGCTTGAGTTCCAAAGACACATTAGCAAAATCAATGTCATTAATTTATAGTTACACCTCATTTTCCCAGCCAGCAACTCAATGGCCTTTAATTGTTAATTACATTAGAGGAATATGTCTTTGTGAAGTATATCTTCACTGTCTAAAATGTTTTTCTGTTTTCTGAATTTATTGGAAAGACTGCTTACAATAGCTTTGTGAACTAGTGTGTAAATAATTTAAAAAAAAATAAACATATCAATAGACCTGTGTAAGGTCAGAACCTGAGAATGGAATGAGATCAGTTAAACAATGTTGTTGCTATATAAGGAAATAGAGCCCATATCAGTTGGCAAAGACATTGTTATTAACATAAAATTTGAACCTCTGTATACTTAAATTTGAGCACAGTTTAACCATGTGCCATGCAAGCTAGAAAAGTTTTCAAATAAACAGGTAATCATAAGTAGATACATAAAGAAATGAGCTCATTAGATTATACATTCATACATGTCTTAGTCCCCAGTATCATATAATACCAATTCACTTTTTGATTGAAAATTGTACCAGTTTGTAAAACCAAGACAATGAAACCTAATGGGCCAGCTGATGCTAATGATATTGTAGATCTGAATTTTGTATTTATAAAGTTACATCAAACTCTAAATAATCAGACAATTCAACTAAATGTAACCTTAGCAGAGAACCATAAGGAAGTGAAGGTAATCAACCTTTTTTTCCCTGACCTAATTCTCCAGAAAAATCTCGAGAATATCTTCTCATGGAATGTATATATTAATAGGGAAATAAGACTAAATAGTGTAGGCCTACATATACTTGTGTGTTTAAAAACACTTGCAACTCTAGTCTTTAGTTTCACAGCACCTGCAATCTGCAGTACTTTTAAAAAGTTTCTATTTCCTCGATATGAGTCATGCCTTGTCCTCAGGCATCACTTTTTAAAAGCACCTATATCTTATGCAAAACAGTCTGCTAAAAATATAAATAACTAGCCAAAATCGTGTTGAATGAACAGCATGTTTTAAGCAAACTTCTTTGGAATGAGTGGTAAACCTACAGGACATGAACTATTAGAAAATTCTTCATAGCTTAAGAATAACAACTGTGGCTTACAACTGCACTATCTTTAAAATGGTCAACACGTGACTTATGTACACTCTCCCCATCTTCGAACCACTTTCTACTCTTTCTTCTCAAACCACATCAGAAAAAATTTTGCTTTATTAAAGATTATTCTTAAAGGAAGTGGCATGACAGTTGTCTAATTTTCCAGAGACTTATTCCTGTTTTTTTCCGTATTGAACTATCATCATAAGAAACTAACTTTTCTTGTTCAATCTCTTTCTAGCTCACTCATTAAAAATAAAATCCCATAACAATTTGCTGCCCCAGGATTTTCTTTTGGAAATTAACAATCTTATAACTGTCAAAGTAAAAATATCTTAGCCTATTAATATACCATGTATATTTTCACTATCTAATTCTAAAGGAAATTATTGTTATAGTCAGAAATATTTTATAATCATTATGTTGATAATGCTGCTTACAGAATTGAAGAATTTTAGGAAAATTTTCAATGTTTGAGGACCATAAATTATACTTATGTAAAAAAAAAAGTGATTTTGGAGTAACAAATCTTGATAACCCAAGAATTTGATTATTTTTTAGCTCAGTGGTTCTCAACTAGGGGTGGTTTTGTCTCTTTTCCTTCCTAAAGGGAACATTTGGGGACATCTATGGAAATTTTGTGGGGAGTGCTCCTGGCATTTAGAGGGTAGAGGTCAAGAATGCAGTTAAAATCCTACAGTGCACAATTCAGCCTCTCCCTAGATGCAGAGTCATCAGGTTCAAGGTGTTAATAGGGCCAAAGCTGAGAAAGCCTCCCACCTGATAAGATTTTTGTATTGCAATGATGTGGTCCGTAAGTCTCAATATTTAGAATGTTGTATTTTTGAGGTCCTGGAGAAAGATCTTTTCCCTAAATATGGCTGTTAATTTCAGAGAAATTGTTCAACAAATTAATCTTTGATAATAATTTTCTTGTACATATGTAGTTCGTAATTATATGAAGGAAATAAAAACCAGAAAGTTAAATGTAGATGTAAACATAAGGATCAACTAGAACTAATTTCTTATTTAATATACAAGATAATAGAGACTCGTAGACCTTACCTGTGGTCACGTATTTTGTAGCAAGGTTGGTGTCACAGTCTGTTGCCCTTCAGACTAAACTGAGACCAAAATTTTACCCATAATTTATAATATAAATTAATCTAATACTATGTTTTATTGAAATTAAAATGATGCCCAAAAATTAGTTGAGTAAAGGAAGTAGAATTAGTTTCAAAATGGTTAAATTATTTTCAACATGTCTGGATATTGATTTATATAAAAAGATGTCCTTTAAATAAGCCCTCAGTTTAGAAATCCACAGTAAATATTCCCTAAAAAGAATCTGAACCTGAAATGTTAAATATCACAAAAGTTGAAATGGTGTTTCTATTTTAGAAAAAGCAATTATGGAAACTCATAGACATTCTCACTCTTTTGATATCAACTTATAATTATTTAGAGTTTGACTATCTTTTGTGTGAAATGTAGAGTCCTTGCTTTCCTGATGTTTTGCTTTTTCTCATTTTGTTACTCATTAGCACCTATCTTGAGAGAGAGAAAGAACAAGGAAAAGGGATGAAGCTTCAGGCAGACAATGTTTTTACTTGTTAATAATAATCAGAAATGAAGAGGAGGAAACATAGAAGTAAGACTTTCTTACCCTCTATGCATTTGAATGTGACTCACTATACAAGACAGAGGAACTGAGAAACAGTGCTTCACAAATCCTTTACTAAGGATGATGTTCAATAGTTAAATAAATCGGTCCATTATCTTTTAGCTCATTAGTCATAAATAAAAACACGCATTTACTGTTTTTACACGTTAAAATTAACTTCTGCTTTTCATCATTTATATTATTGTCATATTATCCCTGAAAGGTAATCAGACAGGTATTAATATCTCTTTTGTACACATGAAGAAACTGAAGTTCAGAGAAGTTATTTTTATCAAGGTCACATGCATGGAGAATCATCAGTCTGAGAATGAGACTAGGGTCTTATGATTCCTCAACAATACTGGGATTCTTCATAATGTTCTAAGCAATCCATTTTTGTGGAGCAAATTTTTATAAAGAATTATTCTTATACCTACAATAAAGGTAATGCATCCTTATAGATCAAAAAAGTGTTTTGGGAAAGTTCAGAACTTTTTTATTTTGGCTTCTTAGCATATGTTTAATGCTTTGTTTTGAAGTAGATTTGTAATGAAGATTGTATAGGGGACCCTCCATGTATATTTCAACCACTTCCATTCAAACACCTTTCCCTTAAGACTGCAAGGTCTTGGGGAACTGAATGTCTAAGCAATGTTGTATTTGCTGGAGTGTGTGGCACACAATAGATTTGCATATGTGTGCTGTGCTAAGTTGTTCACTTGTGTCTGCCTCTGTGACTCTGTGAGAGACTCTGGACTGTAGCCCACCAGGCTCCTCTGTCCATGGGATTCTCCAGGTAGATATTGGAGTAGGTTGCAATGCCCTTCTCCAGGTGATCTTCTGGACTCAGTGACTGAACCCTCGTCTCATGGCTCCTGCATTGGAAGGCAGGTTCTTCACCACTAGCACCCCTGGGAAAACCCATTGCAATATACATAAGAAGTAAATAAATTAAAGAATGCACGAGTGGATTGCTTGGGACTCTTGACAGAGTAAAAGTAGTTATAGACTGGGTAGCATGTAGAAAGACTGAAGTTCTGAGTGAGGAAGAATCACAGCCTTGAGCTATCTTTAGGACTTGGCTAATTATTGTCCTGGGAATGAATATAAATGCAAAATTCTTTCTGAGTAAATTTAATTTGTGACTTTAAATGAGGATCTGCCACTCCTCTTAATGATTATACTCAAAGTCAAGATCTAAGCACATAGGTCAATAAAATATTGAAAAAATGTTTGGAACAACCACTTTTTTCTTGAACCTCCTTTCTCCATAAAAATCTAGGTGAATTCAGAGAAGCAAACTGTGCCCCATTGAACCCATGTTTTATTAAAAGCTGGACTCAGTTCATGAAAATACATTAATAACTTTATGGCAACTAAGAATATCAGTGTAGTCACCTTGAGGCTAAGAGGAACTTGGGTTGTTTCTCAGACTTTAAGGGTAGAAGTTGGCAGTTGAGTAACCTCAAATAACAACCCTTGGATGAAGAGTTTTTTGTTAGTGTTTCAGGGAACAGAACTGGACAGCTGAGAAAGATTTGTTTTTGTTTTGAGGGCAAACCCTAACTGAAATTTAGTCTTAGCAAAATAAGAGAGATGGCAGAGCAGAAGCTCACTCTCTCCAGGTGAGCATGCATCAGCAGGAGAAAAATAGGCTTGTTTTTGGTAAAAACATATAAAAGAAAATCTGTTTTCTATATAATAATTTTGCACAAAGAATAATAGTTCTAAGAAAACCTAGTCCAATTAGTGCAAATAACAATTCTTATTCACTAAACCATCAAAAATAAAATAACCAACAAATAAGTTATACATTTTGTTTTTACTATCATAAATACATTCTGATTTTTAATTAAATGGCTATAGTAATTCTTCTCTGTCGGGAGCCGCAGCCGCCATTGCGGGATGGCGCCGGTTTCCTGCTTCCTGGTTCTTCGCAAACGTAGACTAAAAAGACGCATGCGCAAGATGTGTCTCTTAAGGTCACGGATATGCTAATCAGGGATTCTGGCAGTGTTCTGTCATGAGCCAATGGCAGTGTTCTGTTATGAGCCAATCAGAGGTTGACACGCCTCCCCTCTGGGCTATATAAGCAACCGCTTTCCCTGCATCGGGGCCCTCTCGCCACTTCCTTAAAGAGCTGTAACAATAAACCTGCGTGTCAGAAGAATCCTGTCTGTGGCGTTCTCCTTATCGGCGAGGCGGGCGACCACACTTCTCTAAGTTACAATGTCACTTTCCTCCCCTTCTTTTTACTGGGAATACACCTCTGTCTTATAGGTTTGTGTATTCTGTTAGGGTTTTATTCACCTTTGTATTTCTCACCCCATTCCTCAAAGCTTGAACAATAAGTATCCAATATAAGTATGTTGACTACATGAGTGACTGAGAGGACCAGAGTGCACAAAACAGGGGTAAGGAAATGGTTTAAAAAAATGTTTAAGATCATGTTTCAATATGATTTTTACACTTTCAGAGATCAAAAAGAATTTAAAAAATTGAGTTTGCAGAAATCATAGAAGTCATTTGGTCCAATCTTATTGTTGTAGCTATAAAAGATGAATCTGAGTATTTGACTGAATTCAAAGGAGAAATAAGTAGGAAAAATATTTCAGCACTGGCCTCTTTTCCCCCCAGTGTATTGATCTTTTCATTTAATCAAATCTCATCTAAGTATTTGCACTATTATTTTAGATATAGTGTCTTATTTTATTTGCCTTCATGTTGAAGCAGAAAAACCTAAGTTTATGTACATAATGAAATGCAATAAGATAAAGCATTCTTCAAACTTAAAGTGAAAGTGAAGGTTGCCATTTCCTTCTCCAGGGGATCTTCCCAACCCAGGGATGGAACCCAGGTCCCCCGCTTTGCTGGCAGACGCTTTAACCTCTGAGCCACTTAAGGTGCATTAAAAATCACTGGAAGCTTGTTCAAATTCAAAGTGCTGGAACCCACCTTCAGAGACTCTGATTTGTTTGGGAAAGAGCCCAGAGCATTTCTAGCACACTCGTGCCTCGAGGAACAAGCCTGGGCATTGCTTTGTGTTGGTGAAGAGGAGACAAAAAGATAAAACCTTCTAAATAGAAAAAGAACTGTGTGTGTGACATTCCTTGTTTCTTTCTTTTTAACCTCTTAGGACTCCCTGGGTGTGGAGTGATTTATTTAATGGGTCACTGTGAGAAGCGGTTTAGCAGGCCTTCCCCCCTTAGCACTGCTGGGATGTGGAGCATGAGGCCATTCTAGTGCTTAGGATCTCAGCCCCTTCTGGGGTGGGTCCACTTCTAGCACTGACAGAACTGATTGGGAACATCAGCTTTGTTCACAAGTCATATTGGCCAAAATAAGTAGAACACATGCACCTGCTTCACCTCCTAGGAATAAGGATGATGCTTCAATCTCTATGTTGACTTTTTGGTTTTTAATAAAACAGAATTAAGAAGGGAGATCATGAACTTCTTATTGCTGAATTCAGATTTAAATTGAAGAAAGTAGGGAAACCACTGGACCCTTCAGGTATGCTGCTGCTGCTGGCTGCTAAGTCGCTTCAGTCGTGTCCGACTCTGTATGACCCCATAGACGCAGCCCACCAGGCTCCCCCGTCCCTGGTGTTCTCCAGGCAAGAACATTGGAGTAGGTTGCTATTTCCTTCTCCAATGCATGAAAGTGGAAAGTGAAAGTGAAAATGAAGTCGCTCAATTGTGTCCGACTATCAGCGACCCCATGGACTGCAGCTTTTTAGGCTCCTCTGTTCATGGGATTTTCCCAGGCAAGAGTACTGGAGTGGGGGGCCATTGCCTTCTTTGATTCAGGTATGACCTAAATCAAATCCCTTATGATTATACAGTGGAAGTGACAAATAGATTCAAGGGATTAGATTTGATAGACAGAGTGCCTGAAGGACTGTGGACAGAGGTTCATGAGGTTGTACAGAAGGTGGTGATCAAGGCCATCCTGAAGGAAAAGAAATGCAAAAAGGCAAAATGGTTGTCTGAAAAGGCCTTTCAAATAGCTGTGAAAAGAAGCAAAGTGAAAGACAAAGGAGTAAAGGAAAGATATACTCATTTGAATGCAGAGTTCCAAAGAATAACAAGGAGAGATAAGAAAGCCTTCCTCAGTGATCAATGCAAAGAAATAGATGAAAACAATAGAATGGGAAAGACTAGAGATCTCTTTAAGAAAACTAGAGAGGCTGTCCTAAGATGGTAGAGAAATAGTACAGGCAGACCACTTTCTCCCCCACGTATTCATTGAAAGATCGTTTGAATGCTGAACAACTCCCACAAAACAACTTCTGAACTCTGGCAGAGGACACCGCACACCCAGAAAGGCAGCCTATTCTCTGAAAGGAGGTAGGACAAAATATAAAAGACAAAAGGAGAGACAAAAGAGTTAAGGACAGAGACCTGTCCCAGGGAAGGAGTCGTGAAGGAGAAGTTTCCAAACAGCAGGAAACCCTCTCACTGGCAGGTCTGTGGGGAGTGTTGGAATCTCAAAGGGCAACATAACCGGGAGGAAAAAGAAAATCCCACAGAACAGGCACCTAACCGCAATTCCCAGCAGCGAAATAGCCCAGACTCTCCCACCACCCATCTGGGGGTGCTGGACAGGGAGGCACGGGGGGTTGCATGCTTAGGCTAGGGCCTGAATACCCTGAGGACAATCTGATGGAGGTAACCTGAGACAGCCAGAGAGAGAGAGAGAGAGAGAGAGAGAGAGAGAGAGAGAGAGAAGCTAGAGAAAGAGAACTTTCCTGTGAAAAGCTCTAACCTAAGGCACAGCCTGGCCCATTCATAGAACAAAGGATTGAGCCAATACCAAAGAAGAGCTAGCTGGCTGTGGTCCAGCCCATCTGAGCTCCCCATCCCCTGCCTGAGGCAGAGAGGCAGGCGAGGCACAACCAGAGCCTAAAGGCAAGGGACAATCTTGTCCTCAGAGATGGCACCATCCACCACAGTGTGAGCAGGCTCCCAGTTGCTAACCAAATCTTCCTGGGATCCTGGACAGTTGACATCTGCCAGGAGGGTTGCAGTCAGAGATCAGCTCCCCAGAGGAGGCACCTGGCACAGTTGAGACAGCACTCTCATGGCACACCCAGGAAACCAAATGGCTGGGACCCTGGAGGTGATTAAGACACATAGCCGCACCCACAGGCAGCAACCTCCACAATAAAGAGGAACCACAAACTTCCAGCCTACAGAAAGGCCACCCCGAACAGAGCAATCTAAACAAAGTGAAAAAGGCAGAGAAAAGCAGGTAAAGGAACATGATAAACGCACACCAAACCAAATAAAGGAGGAGGAGATAGGGAGTCTACCTGAAAAAGAATTCAGAATAGTGATAGTAAAGATGATCCCAAATCTCAAAAACAGAATGCAGTTACAGATAAATAGACTAGAGACAAGGATTGAGAAGATATAAGAAATGTTTAACAAGGACCTAGATGAAATAAAAAAGAGTCAATCAATAATGAATAACACAATAACAAAGATCAAAAGCACTCTGGAGGGAACCAACAGTAGTATAACTGAGGCAAAAGATAGGATAAGTGAAGGTAGAAGATAGAATGATGGAAGTAAATGAGTCCGAGAGGACAAAGGAAAAAAGAATTAAAAGAAGTGAGGACAGACTCAGAGGCCTCTGGGACAATGTTAAATTCCCCTACATTTGAATCATAGGAGTCCCAGAAGAAGACAAAAAGAAAGGCCATGAGAAAATACTTGAGATAATAGTTGAAAACTTCCCTAAAATGGGGGAGGAAATAGCCACCCAAGTCCAAGAAACCCAGAGTCTCAAACAGGATAAACCCAAGGTGAAACACCTCAAGACAAATATTGATCAAATTAATGAAGATCAAACAAGAAGAACAAATATTAAAAGCAGCAAGGGAAAAGAAACAGATAACACAGAAGGGGATTCCCATAAGGATAACAGCTGATCTTTCCATAGAAATCCTTCAGACTATAATGGAATGGCAGAACATACTTAAATTGATGAAAGAGAAAAACCTACAACCCAGATTACTGTACCCAGCAAGGATCTCATTCAAATATGAAGGAGAAATCAAAAACTTTTCAGACAAGCAAAAGCTGAGAGAATTTAGACCACCAAATCAACTCTTCAACAAATGCTAAAGGATCTTCTCTAGACAGGAAACACAAAGGTTTATACACTCAAACCCAAAACAATAAAGTAAATGGCAACAGGATCATACTTATCAATAAATTACCTTAAATGTAAATGGGTTGAATGCCCCAAAAGACAAAGACTAGCTGAATGGATACAAAAACAAGACCCCTATATATGCTGCCTACAAAAGACCCACCTCTAAACAAGGGACACATACAGACTGAAAGTGATATTTCACACAAATGGAGACCAAAAGAAAGCAGGAGTAGCAATACTCATAAGAGATAAACTTTGAAATAAAGGCCATGAAAAGAGAAAAAGAAGGACACTACATAATGATCCAAGGGGATCAATCCAAGAAAAAGATATAACAATTACAAATATATATGCACCCAACATAGGAGCACCACAATATGTAAGACAAATGCTAACAAGTATGAAAAGGGAAATTAACAGTAACAATAATAGTGGGAGACTTTAATACCCCCTCACACCTATTGATAGATCAACTAAACACACAATTAGCAAGGAAACACAAACTTTAAATGATACAATGGGCCAGTTAGGTCTAATTAATATCTATAGGACATTTCACCCCTAAACAGTGAATTTCACCTTTTTTTTTCAAGTGCACACGGAACATTCTCCAGGATAGATCACATCCTGGGCCATAAATCTAGCCTTGGTAAATTCAAAAAAATCTGAAATCATTTCAAGTTTCTTTTCTGTTCACAATGAGGTAAGATTAGATGTCAACTGCAGGAAAAAAACTATTAAAAATACAAACATATGAAACATGCTTCTGAAATCAACATGCTTCTGAAACAACATGCTTCTGAAACCAACAAATCAAAGAAGAAATCAAAATATACTTAGAAACAAATGAAAATGAAAACACAACAACCTCAAACTTATGGGATTTAGTAAAAACAGTGCTAAGGGGAAGGTTCATAGCAATACAAGCTTACCTCAAGAAACAAGAGAAAAATCAAATAAATAACCTAACTTAATACCTAAAGCAACTAGAAAAAGAGGAAATGAAGAACCCCAGGATTAGTAGCAGGAAAGAAATCATAAAAATTAAGGCAGAAATAATTGGAAAATAAACAAAGGTGACTATAGCAAAAACCAACAAAACTAAAAGCTCGTTCTTTGAGAAGATACATAAAATAGACAAACCATTAGACAGAGTCATCAAGAAAAAAAAGGAGAGGAATCAAATCAACAAAATTAGAAATGAAAATGGAGAAATCACAACAGACAACACAGAAATACAAAGAATCATAAGAGACTACTATCAGCTACTATTATTGTCCTACAACTGTAGGACAATAAAATGGACAACTTGGAAGAAATGGATGAATTGTTAGAAAAGTATAACCTCCCAAAACTGAATTAAGAAGAAATAGAAAATATTAACAGACCTACCACAGGCACAGAAATCAAAACTCTAATCAAAAATCTTCCAGCAAATAAAAGCCTAGGACCAGATGGCTTCACAGCTGAATTATACCAAAAATTTAGAAAAGAGCTAACACTTATCCTACTCAAACTCTTCCAGAAAATTGCAGAGGAAAGTAAACTGCCAAACTCATTCAATGAGGCCACCATTATCCTAACACCAAAACCAAACAAAGATGCCACAAAAAAAGGAAAACTACAGGCCATTATCACTGATGAACATAGATGCAAAAATCCCCCCGAAAGTATAGCAAACAGAATCCAACAACATATTAAAAAGATCATACATCATGACCAAGTGTGCTTTATCCCAGAGGTATAAAGATTCTTCAATATGTGCAAATCAATCAGTGTAGATGCACCACATTAACAAGTTGAAAGATAAAAACTATATGATTATCTCAACAGATGCAGAGAAAGCCTTTGAAAAAATTCAACACCCATTTACAATAAAACCTTCCAGAAAGCAGGCATAGAAGGAACATACCTCAACATAATAAAAGCCAGATAAACCCACAGCAAACATTGTCTTCAGTGGTGAAAATTTGGAAGCAGTTCCCCTAAAGTCAGGCACAAGACAAGTGTGCACAATTCTTCAATATGTGCAAATCAATCAGTGTAGATGCACCACATTAACAAGTTGAAAGATAAAAACTATATGATTATCTCAACAGATGCAGAGAAAGCCTTTGAAAAAATTCAACACCCATTTACAATAAAACCTTCCAGAAAGCAGGCATAGAAGGAACATACCTCAACATAATAAAAGCCAGATAAACCCACAGCAAACATTGTCTTCAGTGGTGAAAATTTGGAAGCAGTTCCCCTAAAGTCAGGCACAAGACAAGTGTGCACACTCTCACCACTACTATTCAACATAGTTTTGGAACTTTTAGCCACAGCAATCAGAGAAGTAAGGAAATAAAAGGAATCCAGATTGGAAAAAAGAAGTAAAACTCTCACTGTTTGCAGATGACATAATCCTCTACATAGAAAACTCCGAAGACACCATCAAAAGTTACTAGAGCTAATCAATGAATATAGTAAAGTTGCAGGACATAAAATTAACACACAGAAATCCCTGGCATTTCTATACACTAACAATGAGAAAACAAAAAAAAGTTAAGGAAACAATTCCATTCACCATTGCAATGAAAAGAATAAAGTACTTAAGAATAGATCTACCTAAAGAAACAGAAGACCTATATGTAGAAAATTATGACACTGATGAAAGAAATCAAAGAAGACAGAAATAGATGGAGAAATATACCATGTTAGTGGATCAGAAGAATCAATATAGTGAAAATGAAATATGAAAATTAAAATACCGAAAACAGTCTATAGATTCAAAGCAATTCCTATCAAGCTACCAACAGTATTTTTCAGAGAACTAGAACAACTAAATTCACAATTTGTATGGAAATATAAAAACCTAGAACAGCCAAAGTGATCTTGAGAAGGAAGAATGGAACTAGAGGAATCAACCTGCCTGACTTCAGACTATACTACAAAGCTACAGTCATCAAGACAGTATGGTACTAGCACAAAGAAGAAATATAGATCAATGGAACAAAATAGAAAACCCTGAGATAATCCACGCATCTATGGACACCTTATCTTTGACAGAGGCGGCAAGAATATACAATGGAGAAAAGACAATCTCTTTAACAAATGGTTTTGGGAAAACTGGTCAACCACTTGTAAAAGAATGAAACTTGAACACTTTCTAACACAATATATAAAAATAAACTCAAAATGGATTAAAGATCTAAATGTAAGACCAGAAACTATAAACTCCTAGATGAGAACATAGGCAAAACACTCTCTGACATAAATCACAGCAGAATCCTCTATGACCCGCTTTCCAGAGTAATGGAAATAAAAGCAAAAATAAACAAATGGGACCTAATTAAACTTAAAGGCTTTTGCACAACGTGTACTCCAATGTTCATTGCAGCACTGTATATAATACCTAGGACATGGAAGCAACCTAGATGTCCATTGGCAGACTAATAGATAAGGAAGTCATGGTACATATACACAATGGAATATTACTCAGCTATTAAAATGAATGCATTTGAATCAGTTCTAATGAGGTGGATGAAACTGGAGCCTATTATACAAAGTTAAGTAAGTCAGAAAGAAAAACACCAATACAGTATATTAACACATATATATATGTGGAATTTAGAAAGATGGTAATGATGACCCTGTATGTGAGATAGCAAAAGAGACACAGATGTAAAGAACAGACTTTTGGTCTCTGTGAGAGAAGGTGAGGGTAAGATGATTTGAGAGAAATTATCATATGTGAAATAGATCACCAGTCCAGTTTTGATACATGAGACAGGGTGTTCAGGCCTGGTGCACTTGGATGACCCTGAGGGATGGGATGGTGAGGGAGGTGGGAGGGAGGTTCATACACGTACATCCATGGCTGATTCATGTTGATGTATGGCAAAAACAGCCACAATATTGTAAAGTAATTAGCCTCCAATTAAAATTAATTAATTAAAAATAGAAAGAGATACCAAGAGAACATTTCATGCAAAGATGGGCACAATAAAGGACAGAAATGGTATGGACCTAAAAAAGGCAGAAGATATTAAGAAAAGGTGGCAAGAATATGCAGAAGAACTATGCAAAAAAGATCTTCATGACTCAGATAACCATGATGGTGTGATCACTCACCTGGAGCAAGACATCCTGGAGTCCAAAGTCAAGTGGGCCTTAGGAAGTATCACAATGAACAAAGCTAATAGAGGTGATGGAATTCCAGTCGAGCTATTTCAACTCTTAAAAGATGATCCTGTAAAAGTGCTGCACTTAATATGCTAGCAAATTTGGAAAATTCAGAGTGGCCGCAGGACTGGAAAAGGTCAGTTTTCAGTCCAATCCCAAAGAAAGGCAATGCCAAGGAATGTTCCAGCTACCACACAATTGCACTCATCTCACACGCTAGCAAAGTAATGCTCAAAATTCTTCATGCCAGGCTTCAACAGTATGTGAACCAAGAACTTCCAGATGTGCAAGCTGGATTTACAAGAGGCAGAAGAAGCAGAAATCAAATTGCCAATACTGCCAATATCCATTGGATTATAAAAAAACCAAGAGAATACTAGAAAAACATCTACTTCTGCTTTATTGATTATGCCTAAGCCTTTGACTGTGTGAATCACAATAAACTGTGGAAAATTCTTCAAGAAATGGGAATGCCAGACCACCTAACTGCCTCCTGAGAAATCTGTATGCAGGTCAAGAAGCAACAGTTATAACCAGACATGGAACAATGGACTGGTTCCAAATCAGGAAAGGTTTATGTTCAGGCTATATATTGTTACCCTGTTTATTTAACTTATACACAGAATACATCTTGTGAAACACCGGGCTGGATGAAGCACAAACTCGGATCAACATTGCTGGGAGAAATATTAACAACCTCAGATATGCAGATGACATCATCCTTATGGCAGAAAACAAAGAGGAAATAAAAGCCTCTTGATGAAAGTGAAAAAGGAGAGTGGAAAAGCCGGTTTAAAACTCAACATTCAGAAAACGAAGATCATGGCATCCAGTCCCATCACTTCATGGCAAATAGAAAGGGAAGCATTGGAAATAGTGAGAGACTTTATTTTCCTGGCCTTCAAAATCACTGCAGATGGTGACTATATCCACGAAATTAAAAGACACTTGCTCGTTAGAAGAAGAGCTATGATCAACCTAGGCAGCATATTAAAAAGCAGAGACATTACTTTGCTGACCAAGAGCGATGATTTTTCCAGTAGTCCTGTACAGATGTGAGATTTGGACTATAAGGAGAGCTGAACGCTGAAGAATTGATGCTTTTGAACTGTGGTGTTGAATACTTTTGATAGTCCCTTGGACTGTAAGGAGATCCAATCAGTCAATCCTAAAGGAAATCCATCCTGAATATTCATTGGAAGGACTAATGCTGAAGCTGAAACCCCAATATTTTGGCTACCTGATGCGAATAAATGACTCACTGGAAAAGACCCTGATGCTGGGAAAGATTGAAGGCAGGTGGAGAAGGGGACGACAGAGGATGAAATGGTTGGATGGCATCAATGACTCGATGGACATGAGTTTGAGTAAGGTCTGGAAGTTGGTGATGGACAAGGAAGCCTGGCATGTTGCAGTCCACGGGGTCACAAAACGTGGGACAGGACTGAGTGACTGAAATTTAAGAAGGGGAAAGGATATTAATTTATTTTGAGGCTCTTCAGGTGATTTTTACTCCTTGATGCAGAGGCATTTGTTATAAATTGCTGAAGTATTTCAGGTTATTACATTCATTTATATAGTCCCTAGCAATTTTAAGTAACAACTATCATAGCAGCTATTTCTAGATATTTAAGCATATCCCCCAAAACATGACATTCAATTTTTCATTTTATTATATATATTTTATATATCACATATAAATATGCACAATTTAATTATATAAATTATAAATATATTGTTTATATTAGTTATATAACATGTTACTTTTTTATGCTAGTCTATCGTCTGAGATCATATTAGCTGAAATACTTGGGCTCTGTTTCCAGAATAGATCAGTGTAATCTGCAGTCCAACTCTAACTTCCTGGGTTAAAAAAAATTTATGGATACTCATGTTATTTGGCATAAGTGAAACCAGGAAGATGGTACACTTTTTATATCTTATAATACAAATGATATGTAAAGATTTATATTAAGAAGCTTTTTGGCCAAGTTCACATTTTTTATTAATATTTTAAAATTAATGAAGCAAAAGTATGAGTAAATTCTTATGGTGAAAAGATAGTGCACCACAGTAATGCATTGTTCTTTCTGAATACGTTCTCCCTTTCAGAGATTAAAAGCTGTTACAAGTTTGGTGTGAATCTTGCCACATTTTTTTTTTTTTTGAATGCACTTAAATGTATAGTTTTAATTTTTGTATTTATTTAAATGATGATAATTATTTTGCTACTGTATTTAAAATGTTTCATTTAAAACATCAATATGTAACACAAAATAGTACATTTATAGGTGGGTTATGAAGCATAATAAAACAAAATTCACATCTGAAAAATCTGAAGATTATGAGTACCACAGAAGCTACTTGTATGTACTGCTTTCATCTTCTTGCTAGTTTTGCCCCAGTGTGTTGCTATCTTGAATTTTGTATTTTTTTCTCTTGAGTTTAAAAGTTATTTTCTCTTTCTGAGACCCACAACCACCTCTTTCAGTTGCTGTGGCATTCTAGTAAGTCTTATAACATCATACGGCAATTTCACCTGCCTCATTTTTCTTCCTCAAGGCATACTGACCATGCTTATATTTTTGCTCTTTTGCATTTAAGTAAGAATCAGCTTGTAAATTTCCCAAATATCCATTTTGAATTTTTTTTGGAAATTATTTTGCATCTAAAAACCAATAAAGGGAGAATATATCTTTTTAGAAACTTCAACTTTTACATCTATTAACATGCTGTATCTGTCTGTACAACATGTTTTCTCTGATTTCTCTTCCACAAAGCAGATTTCAAGAAGCCATATACCAAAATCTATATGCAAGCAAAGACCATTCTCTTACTACTTTACTTTCCCATCCCAAATTCTTTTTATCTTTTAGCTATGAATGATTAGTCCAGCTGTTACTATTATAGACATGATAATCAGATAACACCTGAATGGATATCATTGCTGTATTATACATGGAACAGAAAATAGCTTGTCCTTTCAATGAAATTAATTAATTATAGCAGTAGTGGAGCAGTGGTGGTCGGCTAGGAAAAGAAAGAACAGATCTGAGGCCTCATGGGGAATCATGACGTTCTGCTTATGCTCAGAAAGCCCAGAAAAAGAAGACTGAGAAAGCAAAATATCTGAGTAATGACAAAATCTAATTTAAGACAGGGAGCAACCTAGTTGTGAAAAGATGGAAACTTGCTCTCACAGAACTGCTTATTATTTTGAATATGAAAAGTGAGAATTTGGAGTAGTCAGAATTATGCAGGTGATTAGATTACATCAACATCACATTTTATGATCCTGACACACTTTAAGATCCCTGGCTACCTACCAAGATATGCTTGTCCTAGGAGTAGAGATTTTAGCTTCCAGATGAACCAGTGGATAATATGTCAGTGACTACCAAAGTATTTCTCCTTGTTCTTCACTTTTACAACACTGATTGGGTCTCATCTACTTTATACAATTTATGTAACTTTGAGATTTTTATTCACTTACAAATACAAAAAAGTAAAATATATTTAATAAATTATTACAGTGATTCTTTTCAATTTTAAAGCCTTGGAAGCTGAAACCTTTCTATTTTTCTCTTCATCAAACCTCAAAGATTACTGAACATTCTGTTCCCTAGGAATACCATTCAGAAAGACCATTTCTACATTACCTTCTCTGGCCCCTGAATAACATGATTTCCTTCACAAGCTATTACTTTTATGTGCATAAAATGTGACTGCAATAGAACAAACCAAAAACAACAACAACAACAAAAAACAAACCCAAACAACAATAATACGGCACTGGCTCTTTATCTTGTATTGATTATATGGCTAACCTGTACTTTACTGATGTCTTTAATATGGCGTTTTACTACCCTATTTCTCTTTGTTTCAGTACTTGATGTTTGACTTGATGGTTTTGTTTAAAGTGAGTCACACCATATTGAGATTTCTATTGTCAAAATTCTGAAAGGTACAAGCAGTCCATTATCTTTGATTTAAAATGGGAGTTACAGGGCAGAGAAAATAAATAATCTATCTTGGCCTCAGGAACATAGTATAAAATCAGTACTAAAGTATTGTTGAAAAAATAGGTGGCATATCTACAACATAATGCAAATCTTCTCTTCAGTGTGTTTTCCAGCGGCATTAATGAGCCACAATACCTAGAACTTAGCAATGCTTAGTAACAATAGTAACAATGCTAAAAATAGCATAAGTCTACTTTGCACACATTATTTCTTCCTGATGAAACTCACCAAAACATTCTTCTTTGTAACTATGAACAAAAGGGTAAAATGTTAAATAAGAAAAAGAAAAGCCACCCAATATGCACTAACAGCTGTCTTCTTTCCTTAAACATGTAGCTATAAATAAGTGTTTGACATCATACAGCATATGCTATTTGGCTTGCATTATGAGCATCGTTTTTAAAAGAATTAACCAATTCAGAAAAAAAAAACAACATCAGAGATATGCCATTAGGTTAAAGTAATAATTGTTTTGAGAAAACTGAGGAAGAACTGAGTTCTTGTTCAATATTTTACTTTCTTAATGAATAGATGATACGCATAATTTGAGAAGGAGAATGGACCTAATATTTGTTAAATATTAAACACCTGTCAGGAATTATGCTCAATAGAATTAAAACAGAAAGAAATATAGTTTTATGTCAAATGTGATATAGATATGGCTACTCTTATAGACAATTTGAAGGGAAGAAGCCTGATGGATTTGCAGAGTCTGAAAGAAAAGAAGTATAATGAGAGGGACCTTGAAAGAGAGGTAAACAAGTGACAAGGAAAGGAAAAAAGTCTGAGGAAAGAGTACAAATATGCATAAGGCAAGGTAAAGTTTCATCATGTTGTCCCTGAGAAGTATGGAAACATCAGTTAAACTGGGGCATGGGGTCATATAGAAGAACCATTGCAGATAGAGTAGAAAATTTAGGGACAGGATCCAGAAAAAAAAAAATCTGGTTGTATAGGCTCTCAAATTTGAATTCAACACAGTTAGTCAACAGAGAAGAATGATTGCTTTTTTTGTTCACTTGTTTTCCTGTTGAAAGTTTCTGACCCACACAAGGAAAAGCTAATCAATAACATTTGCCCCTGGCCCTCTGATGTTCCTTTCCAGTTTACTGGCTCTCAGGAAATTTCCCCAGATGGATACTTTTCAGACCTTGAGCACCTTGCTAACTCATTCCTGGTATTTGGGAGACTTCCTTAGGTTGACTAGATTTGAGACACTGACCCATCTAGCTAACATTCTTTCTAAGGAATATATTCCCTAATTTTTATCCCTTTCTGTCTAGTTACCATACTCCAAAGCTATGCATCTAGAGACCATCAATAAACTGTAAGGAAAATTAAAGAGAAAAGAAGTGGGAAAAAAATTCCAGATATCTAGATATCTATATACGGATATTTAGAAATGAAACCTTTTCTATATTCAGAATTATTGCCTCACCTTTGCACTTCCTTAACAGTTGTTTTGAAAATTAAATATATTTTTCTGTCTTACTCATTGTTAGATCTTATCATGCATACTACAGTTTAGTTTCTTTAGGGTAATTCCTATTTTATTAGCTTGCTATTACCCCTTTGAGGATTAAAATGTTCAGGGACTTGATGCAAATTTACTGTTGAGATATTTCTTATCTCTTAGTCAATGAGTATGAACTACTCTAGAGTATCCCCTTTGTCAGATGTGACATATTTTATGTATAAATTCAGGAACTTAATAAAAGGCCTTATAGGAAATTACTAATTGGCCCAAAATTCTAATTTTTCACTGGATTTTATTAACTACAAATTTGTCAGTCACAAGTACTCATTCACATAAATGTAGATACACATGTTCCCATGAACGTACATTTCAGTTATAATTTTAGACCTCAGCAACTCTTCTGAAGTTATCCAAATGAGTATTGAGAAATAAGTGAGAAAAGAGAAACAGGGAAGGGGAAAGGCAGGAAGGAAAGACAGGAGGGAATAGAATGTTAACCAGGAGGAGAAGGGGGTGATAGAGGATGAGATGGTTGGATGGCATCATCAGTTCAATGGACATGAGTCTGAGCAAACTCCAGGTGATGGTGAAGAGACAGGGAACCTTGGCATGCTGCAGTCTATGGAGTTGCAAAGAGTCAGACACAACTGAGTGACTGAACAACAACAACCAGGGAAAACAACAACATATTTTACAAACAGAAGATACAGAGGTAGAACGGAGAGATAAAGGCAGGGTTGGTGTGGGTATGTGGGTGGATAGGATGGGCATGGTATGTCTAGATACAGGTAAGTCATAGATTCTGAATTAATGGTTTTCTTATTGCACCCTGGTCTCCTGGTAGGACATGCCAGAGTTCAGCCTTGTTGCTTGGCTTCCTGCATTTTTCTAAATTTTATTGCAAAAGTCACTTACTGTTCATCTATAGCATGAGCCCCTATTTGTATTCTGAGTTTATTATTCTGGCTTTATGAAAATTCTCAGTTGATCACTTTTTAAAAGTAATGGCTAGAAATTTGACTAGTCTGTTGGATTTTTTTGGTTTTAACAGAACGTATAAAGATAACTTGCACATGATTTGCATATGTTATACTAATAGTTTAAAAATAATCTGCATTCAATATGGTTTCAAATTTTAAAATCTTGCTGATTATAAGAAATGAATTATTTTTTATTATATAAATCAAAATAAGATTTTGTAGTTTAATATGAGGGACTGAAGAATCATAGGTGAGCCGTTAGAATCATGGATTCATATTAAGTGACATAATTTACTGATAGACACAACTCATATTCTGAAATCAGATTGCTTGTGTGGAAATCTAGCATTTAATACATTCCAGCAAAGAGATCTTCAGGAATAATTTTACCTCTCTGATCCTCATCTTCTTCATACATTGAAAAGGATTAGTAACAGTAACTACTTCAAAGAATTGAGATATTGAATACCGGAGACCCAAGGTGAAACTAAGCTTATTTTGGCTTGGCACACTATGTATGTGGTTCTTTCTATCTACCCATTGCTCCCTCAGCTCTTTTCATGACTCTATCCCTTATTTCATTCAGGTACCGCATCACTGATCAGTCATTCTGAAAGAGTACCCATCCTCTTCTCTGTTCTCTCCTTTTTTCTATTACTTTCCTTCAGCACCTACATTATAATAACATAAAATATATTGGACTACCTTTTGCACTTCAAGTTATCCATTTATCACTATATCCTTGGGACATGGAAGATGTTCCAACAGATATTTACTAAATGACCAAATTAATTGATATAATTCTTATGAAACACTCAGCAAAGGAAACTGCTATTAACTTTAACTATTAAAGTTAAATGCTAAAATGATAAATCTGAATTTTTCCATTCTGTTTGTGTTAAAAGTACATAGTAGGTACATTTCAGTCTAACTCAGGGATTATGAATTTACATAGTCATTTTTTTATAAATGCTGGTCAATATCATTTTAAAATTATACTTCTGATGTTCAAATCAGCTTATTGATATTTGAACATGTTAAGAAACACGGACTAACCGATATTTCTG